>QANT01008012.1:0-24286 GCA_003254885.1 Purshia tridentata | reverse complement strand
AAACACTCTTCAGAGTTAGCTCAAGTTAATAATATTTAGAATATGTCATGTTTGAATATTTTGAGAAATAATTAAGCTTTAAGAGATAGCCTAAGAGCGAGGGTGTGAGATTGATAATGTGTTAAAATTACAATAGATTTAAAATTTAAAATTCGATTCTCTCTTATATAATAAAAAAAAATTTTGTTAAATAGCCTTTGTTTGCGGGAATATAACTTGAAAATAGAAGGATCTTTTACTTCAAGTTGGGGTTTGTTGTAAAAATCTGTGGCCAATAATTTGCTCAAAATACTTCCGATTTGAACAAGATATGACCTTACCGATTTCACAAAAAAATTAGTGTGAGCCTTTCTCTTCGAGCTTTAGTTACCAGCTGGTGATCAGGTCACTTAAGTATTGGTTTTTTTTGTTGTTTTATTTAATGAGAGATTTCATTAAGCTAAGGGGGAGTTACATAATGAGAAGCTAATTGAGAGAGAAGCGAAACAGGAGCTTCAGCAACCCAAGTAACCTCATGATCACAATACAAGGCATGTTGAGCAAGCAAATGTGCCACTCGAAGATAATGACATGCCCAATTACAAAAAGAAAACCATATATACTCCCTTGGCCTCTTCCAAGAGATGACCATCCAGTGCCAAATGCTCATGATCAAGCATCAAACTTTTTATTGTTAGTGCTAACAAATGTGTCATTTTTTTTTTTTTGGGAAACAAGATTGTCTGTTTTTTTTCACTTTTAATTTTTACTTGAATTTTAATTATTTATTTATTATTCAAATAAATAAATAAAAATTAAAATGGATTCATAGTATTTATTGTATTGTAATTTGTAATCAGTAATCCTAGAATTTATATTACATAAATAAGAGTACCAAAAAAAAAAAAATACAAATGCGGCTGAGAGTTGATCTAACAGTGTTTGTCGTGTCAAGTCCAACTGTTTCTAGTAGAGCTGGTATTTTCTCTGCTGCCTCTGCAAACAATCTAGCTTCTGTAAATGTGAGTTTTAGGCTACAACAACAAACAACTCCGACTATGTTCGATGATACATCGTTGTTTACTTCACTTTCGGTCTCTCTCCACTCTCTCTCTACCAAATTGGCTAACCCATCTCATGCAATGCAACAAAGAAATCCATTATTACATAAATAAGAGTACCAAAAAAAAAAAAAAAATACAAATGCGGCTGAGAGTTGATCTAACAGTGTTTGTCGTGTCTAGTCCAACTGTTTCTAGTAGAGCTGGTATTTTCTCTGCTGCCTCTGCGAACAATCTCGCTTCTGTAAATGTGAGGTTTAGGCTACAACAACAAACAACTCCGACTATGTTCGATGATACATCGTTGTTTATTTCACTTTCGGTCTCTCTCCACTCTCTCTCTACCAAATTCACTAACCCATCTCATGCAATGCAACAAAGAAATCCACAAGCTCTCCCAAATCGGCCGAGTAACCGAGGCACGACACTTGTTCGACACAATGATTCAGCGAGACTCCGGCTCTTGGAACTCTATGATTTCTGGGTACACCCAAAACGGGCATTTGAACAGAGCCCAAGAGCTCTTTGATTCATTCCAAGGCAAAAATGTGAGAACTTGGACCATTTTGCTATCTGGGTACGCGAAACATGGGCTTGTGGATGAAGCTAGAGCGGTGTTTGAGTCAATGCCTGAGCGTAATGTCGTTTCTTGGAACGCTATGATCACTGCCTATGTGCAAAATGGTTTATTAAATAGTGCTAGGGATGTATTTGACCAAATGCCTGAGAGAAATGTGGTGTCGTGGAATTCGATGATTACCGGGTACTGTCATTGTGGTAAGATGAGTGAAGCTCGTGAGCTTTTTGATCAAATGGACGAGAGGAATATTGCCTCTTGGATGGTTATGGTTTCTGGGTATGTTGAGATAGGTGAGTTTCGTGAGGCGTGGATTGTCTTTTTGATGATGTTGAGGAGTAGAGTGAGGCCAGACCAGGCCATATTAGTTGCTGCATTATCAGCGGTGATGAGGTTCAATCAATTGGAGTTGATTGAAAGTTTGAGGGTTGTGGCTTTGAAGACAGGGTATGAGAGTGATGTGGTTGTGGGCACAGCGATTTTGAATGCTTATACAACAAATGGGAGTTTGGAATATGGGATAAAATTTTTTGAGAGAATGGTGGAAAGGAATGATTACACTTGGACGACCATGATTTTTGCATTTTCGCAATGTGGTAGATTGGATGGTACCATTGCACTGTATGAAAGAGATAGTGAAAAGGGTGTTGGTACACACACGGCAATGGTAACTGCTTATGCTCAGAATGGGATGATTCATGAAGCAAGACATATATTTGATAAGGTTGCAAACCCTACTGTGGTTACATGGAATGCTATGGTTTCTGGGTATGCCCAGAATGGAATGCTTGAAGAAGCAAAAGATATTTTTTTGAAAATCCATGTTCCGAATGCTGCTTCATGGGCAGCCATTATTTCTGGGTTTGTCCAGAATGGACAAAGCAGAGAAGCTCTGGGGCTGTTTGCTGAGCTTCATAGGTCAGGAACTGTTCCAAGCCATTCAAATTTCACCAGTGCTCTCTTTGCATGTGCAAACATTGAAGATGTTGAGATGGGTAGACAGATACACTCGCTCACTATTAAAAGAAGGTACCAATTCAATTTATTTGTGGGAAATGGGTTGATATCCATGTATGCAAAGTGTAAAAACGCAGATGTATCACAAACTTGTAGGATAAAGAAAGTGAGAGACACCGTATCTTGGCTTTCAGAGAGTCACATGTTGGAAGATGCTCAGAAAGCTTTTGAACAAATGCCAAAGCGGGATGTGGTGTCTTGGTCTGCTATTATATCAGCTTATGAGCAAGCTGGGCAAGCAGATGTTGCCTTCAAATGGTTCGTTGAAATGTTATCCAGGGGATTGAAACCAAACCAATCAACAATGACCAGCCTACTCAGTTCTTGTGGGTACCTTGGTGTAACCAAGCTTGGGGAACAGATTCATGCCTTGATACACAAGATTGGACTGGATTCATGTTTGTTTGTGTGCAATGCTTTGGTAACAATGTACTTCAAGTGCGGAAGTCTAGATGGCCTTTGTATCTTTCAAGAGATGCCTGACCGAGACATTGTCACCTGGAATGCTGTTTTGACCGGCTGTGCTCAAAATGGATTAGGTAAAGAGGCTGTTGAAGTTTTCAAACAAATGGAAACTGCTGGGATTTCCCCCAATGAAATTAGTTTTCTGGCACTTTTATGTGCTTGTAGCCATGCTGGGTTAGTAGACGAAGGATGGGCCTATTTCAATTCCATGAGGCAAAACTATGGGATTACCCCCTTGGTTTATCACTATACCTGTATGGTTGATCTCCTTGGGAGGGCTGGAAGGCTTTCTGAAGCTGAAGCTCTCATTCAAAGCATGGCGGTAGAACCAGATTCTGTGGTTTGGGAAGCACTTCTTGGTGCCTGTAGGATCCATCGTAACACTGAACTTGGGCAGAGAGTGGCTGAAAGGCTTTTTCAAATGGGAACACAGAGATCTGGAACTTATGTCTTATTGTCAAATATGTATGCATCTAAAGGTATGTGGGAGAAAGTACGGGAAGTAAGGCAAATGATGAAAGATAGGGGAGTGACCAAAGAGCCTGGAATCAGCTGGATTCGAATAAAAAATAAGGTTCACTCTTTTCTAATGGGGGATAAGGCGCATGATGAAATTAAAGAGATTAACTTGGCAGTAAATGAGTTATACAGACGCTTCAGAGCAAAAGGTTATGTGCCAGATACTAATTTTGTTCTACATGATGTGGCAGAGGAGCAAAAAGAGGATGAGCTTCTCTACCACAGTGAGAAACTTGCTGTTGCCTATGGAATTTTGCACACACCAAGTGGGGCTCCGATTCAGATTTTGAAGAACCTCCGAATATGTGGTGACTGCCACTCGTTTATGAAATTTGTCTCCAATGTTGCCCAGCGCAAAATTATTCTTCGAGATGGAAATAGGTTCCACCATTTTCAAAATGGTTTGTGTTCTTGTGGTGATTATTGGTGACCTTGGTGGATGAGCAGAAACCTTGATTCCTAACTTATTGGATTAGCACTCGCAATGTATCATATTATAGGGCATAATTAGCTCTTCACGTCCAAATTCCAATAAGAGCCTCTGGTTTTTTTCAAGGGCCTAAAAGGATGAGATGAGTCACCGATATGGTTCTGCTAATTGTAAAAAGTTCAAATTTACGGATACCGATAAGAGATTTATTCAGAATTTTCTTTAATCACACTGAAGGATTATTAGGGAATAAGGACCAAGGATGTTGCAGTTCTTGCTTGTATATTAGTACCTTGCTCTTTAAAACTGACTGTCTAGAGTTGGTTATTTTAACTTTTATGGTTCTTTTTCTGCCTGTTGCATTTTTTTTTTTTTTTTTTTTTTNTGCCTGTTTCATTTTTTTTTTTTTTTGACCACTGCTGCCTGTTGCATTTTTAACATTGCTTTCTTCACATATTCAATTTTATGAACAGAGGCATTATTTGAATATTAAATTTCCTTCTATCTGAAATCTGGTCATGTTAAGATATGACATATTGTCCTAAAAGTTTACAGCCCCAGAGACAATAGCCACAGTACAAGATTATTGAGAATTTCATTAAAAGCAAGATGCTTAAAATTGTATCATCTAAAAACAAAAAATCATAATTGCTGGCTAGTAACAGTAAGAACAAAGCAGCATGTCTCTGATCATACAGTTAAAACATCTAATGTGAGGAAAAAGGAAAGGAACAAAAGGTATCCCGGACCAAGGAAACAGTTGTGTGAATACTTTTGAATTAAATTTTAATAAACCTTCAAGTGGTAGCAATGACTATATAAGTAAAATTCCTCCAAAACATTCCTTGAATATGCTGAATCAACCTATATGAATTCCTCAGGAGTATAAAAGAGTATTAGAGCAGGGACGAGCACCACCCTCCAACCTTTCTAAACTCATCTTCCACCTTCTAACTTCCTAATCAAGGGTCTACTCATACCAATTTCATTTGACTGTTCGGATCACATAGGTAGCAAAGGACATAAATAAGAGTAGTCTTCCCTGTGACAATCTGTAAAAAACCACCATATTTTGTATAGGCAGAAGCAACCGTCAAATATCTACAACAAGTATCATTCAGATTTGCTTTGGAGGCTAAAAGCATTTCCAATTACTCCAACAATGCTGACTGCAATTGCCATTATTAACATGAACCATGACAAGGTCTTCTCTATAGGGCTCAAACCCTCCCCTTTCCGACTTAACTTTAATGCAACAAGAGAAGGGAATATAAATCCCAATGACACAGCTGTTGTTGCCCCTGTAAATTTAAAAGCAGTCCAAATGTTGGGAATCACAGTAGATCCTAAATAAATAAGTGCCAACAGAACCAGTGTCAATGCCAAACACCTCTTCCTACTCTCTGCCAGTGGGGCTGATCCTTCAAACACCAAGGCATCCACGGTCTGCCTCAAGGAGAAATGGACAACAGGGAAGACAAGAAGCAAATGAAGAATGTACCCAATTCTGACAATGTAGTTCAGTGCTGAGCTGAAACGGATTCCAAGGTCCTTATCAAAGTTGGTCAGCACATCAGACTCTGTATCCTTCCCAAAGAGTAGATAGCCTGATATGGCGGTCAAAGAATAAACCACAATGCAAAGAGCAGTTGTGATCCTTCCAACCCGGTTCATCTTCTGAGGAGACCTTCCTTCAAGCTCATTATATATAGGTTGAACATTAAAATGGCAAACATAAGCATTGGTCATTATAGGAATCACCACAAGCAAATCCAAGATTGCCTTCTTCGAACCAAAGTCAGGTGACATCCTCGGAGATTCAGTTCGCCCTTCCACAAGCTTGATAAAAGCAATAGCACAAGCAACCACAACAAACACAACTGCAAGAGCTACAGAAGCAGCTGAAGTCAAGCTTAAGGAGTCAATCTTCTCCAAGGCACAAAGGGGAGCTAGAAAAACCACCACCATAACAAAAATCAGAATCATTCTATGATCCCATACCCCATGCCCCAACCATTGATCAAAAACCCCAATATGATGAAGCGAACCCGACATAACATCACCCATAATGATCAAATACACCACCAACACGCCTGCATTGTTGATAATTATGCAAATCTCGGACACGATCCTCGCAGGTCTTCCCAATGCGAATTGAACAACCTCCCCATACGACGAGGCCTTACACAAAACCGAAAACCTCACCAACAATTCGACACTCATTTCCGACAACAAACCCATCAAGATTATTAAAATAAACCCCCAAACCACTCCCAAAACCTTCATTGTAGCAGGTAAAGCCATAATTCCAGCCCCAATAATGGTTGTGGTGAGGTTAAACACGGCCCCAGAGATTCCAGACCCATTTTTAGACTCATCAACAATAAGGGGATAATTCCCAAGATCAAAATCAAGATTATCATCAAAATCATCACCATTCCCTCTTAGATTCTTAGATTCGAGAAAACCTTCCTTATCTAAACTGCCCAATTTGACATGGGATTTGGGAGGAAAAGGGTTTTCAGAATCATATCGTGATTGCATTTCTGAATATGAGTTTTTGGGAATAGCTGAATAGGTACTATCAGTCATTATACTATGAACGAAGAAAGATACAGATACTGAAGCAATTTAGATCTGAGAAAAGAATAGCAAAATGCATTAAAAAACTTACAAGCACAAATGAGTTTTTGGAATTCTGATTGGAAACAAAGAAAAGGTTTGAGCTTTCCTGATGATTCAATGAGAATTTCTGGATCTCAAGGTCAACAACTTCTCTGCCTTGGGTGACCAATGGAAGAGAGAAGGTGAGGGAGTAAATAAGGTTTTGCTATTGGTTGATTTTCAAACGTGGACTTCCGCGCCGTGGATTTTGGATTGGATATATCATATTATTGAGTAGAGATTAAGATTTTTCTGAAACTTTTTGAGGGTAGATACAGTAGAAAGTGCAAAAAAATAATAATAATAAAAACAAAAAAAGTTACCAAAAGGACTAACTATACTCTATTTTCAGTTAAGATTTTCGTTTTTACTTTGATTCAATTAAGGATTACTATTAAGATAAAATTCTCATCTTCACTTTGATTCAGTTGTTATCATTAAAAAAGTGGACCGAACAATTAACGTGTTTTTGCAAGTGGATCGGCCAATTATAGTATTTTCCATTTTGGACTTTAAAAAAAACCATAAAAAAAGTTGAGTTTTATTTTTATTTTTTCAGATCAGGAATATGTCTAATAATGCAACTGCAATCTATTCAAAAATTAAAAATAATATGCAATATTATATTACGACTGGTATATGAAAATGACAAAAAATATAATACGGTAATACCTATGTGTAACATCTGACAATAATATTTTACAAAATTATTTTTTAAAAACTATGGTCAGTTGGTCTTGGTCATAATATTATGGGTTAATTACAATTTGTTCACCAAATAGCACTTGGGATTATTATCTCACACTTACATTAAAGCTAATCAAATAATACTATTTTGCTAGCGGCATCGATCTTAACTATTTATGCTAATGTCTTTGGAACTACTTATGCTAGCGGCCAACGATCAAAACTAGTTGTCTAATAAAGACCTTCTCAACAATCTCAATTATCCCTACATCAACTAGTTGTTACTCGCTGTTGGGATTCCATTAAGCGACGATAAATAATACTATTTTGCTAGCGGCATCGATCTTAATTATTTATGCTAATGTCTTTGGAACTACTTATGCTAGCGGCTAATGATCAAAACTAGTTGTCTAATAAAGACCTTCTCAACAATCTCAATTATCCCTACATTCCTAGCTCACAATAAGAACGCATAAACCTCTTCTTTTTCTCAGAATCTTCATCAAGTAATGGGCAACATCTGCTCAATCTCGTTATCAGGCGATGCCATTGTTACTCGCTGTTGGGATTCCATTAAGCGACGAGCAGGCTATGTTCGTAAGCTCCAAGAAAACCTTGAAGCTCTGACAACTTCTTTGCAAGAATTGGCGTCCATAAAGAATGTTGTCAAGACAGGGGTTGAGGTCGCCGAGCAGCAGCCATTCATGAAGCGGTCAGACCATGTACAGTGGTGGATTTCAAGTGTGGAAACTTTGGAGGCTGAAGCCAACCAAGTTGTAAGCCAGGGCAATCAAGAAATTGAGAAACTCTGTTGTGGAGGTTACTGTTCGAAGAAGTACATGTACAGCTACAAGTGTAGAAAACAAGTGGCTAGAAAGTTTGTGCAAGTCGCTGATTTAAAGGACAAGGGAGTTTTTGCAGAGGTCACAGAAAGAGTAGCTGCACCTGTAGTCAATCAAGCAGCTGTTGAGCCTACTGTGGGCATGGAATCGATGCTTGATAATGTTTGGAGACTCATTGAAGATGTTCAAGTGGGAAAAGTTGGCTTATATGGAATGGGAGGGGTGGGCAAGACCACCCTCCTAACCCAAATCAGAAACAAGTTGGTCCAAACTCATAATGATTTTGATATTGTGATCTGGATAGTGGTTTCAAATGCAAAAGACCACAACCTTGAACTTATTCAAGATAATATTGGTGAAAAGATTGGGCTTCCTGGTGACACATGGAAGCAAAAAAAGCAGGCCGGATGAAAAGGCTCAAGATATCTTTAGGGTCTTGAGGGAAAAGAAGTTTGTGTTACTATTAGATGGCATATGGGAGCCGATTGAAATCACCAAGGTAGGGGTTCCTATTCCTGGTGAAGCAAATAAGTCCAAAGTAATCTTCACAACTCGTTCCAAGGATGTATGTTATCATATGGATGCTCACAAGAAGATAGAAGTGCAGTGTTTGGCATGGGACAAAGCATGGGAAGTGTTTCAAGACAAGGTTGGGAAAGAAACACTTTTCGACGTTCATCCAGATATCCCCAAGCTTGCTGAAACTGTTGCAAAAGAGTGTGATGGTTTGCCACTTGCACTAATTATAGTCGGTCGAACCATGGCTTCCAAGACAACTCTGCAAGAATGGAACTATGCAATTGATGTTTTGAAGAATTCTGCCTCCAAGTTTTCAGGTATGGAAGATAAGGTGTTGCGCCAATTAAAGTTTAGTTATGATAATCTACCAAGCGAGAAAATTAAATCCTGCTTCTTATATTGTGCTTTATTTCCCAAAGATTCTAACATACATAAAGATGATTTATTACGTTTTTGGATGTGTGAGGGAATATTGGATGAATATGCTAATATAGAGAAAGCAGAAAATGAGAGTTACCATATCATGGGCACTCTTCTCAATGCATGTTTGTTGGAAGCATATAAAGAATATGGTGTAAAAATGCATGATATCACTCGGGAGATGGCATTGTGGTTTGCACGTCCTCCAATGAAAACAAACAAGACTTTCCTTGTGGAATCGGGTGCCAATTTGAGTGAAGCACCTAATGTTGAAAAATGGAAGGGCGTAGAAAGGGTGTCACTAATGTATAATCATATTGAACATTTAGTTGAAACACCAGAATATCCCAATCTGCTGACCTTGTTTCTTCAACGAAATAAATTGAAGAAGGTTGCCGATAGCTTCTTTGATTCTATGCATTCTATTCAAGTTCTAGATTTGTTTGGAAATGAGGAATTAACTCAACTACCATTCGGACTTTCAAAACTTGTTTCATTACAACATCTGGATTTGTCAGATACTGGTATAAGAGAGTTGGGGACTGAGTTAAAGGCCTTGGTAAGGCTAAAATACTTGAACTTGGAGTCTACAAAGAAGCTTGAATTTCTTCCAATGCATACAATGTCAAGTTTTTCCATGCTAGAAGTTTTGAAGTTGCTGGAATGTGGTCCAGATTACAAATGTCCTTTTGACAGTGAAAAAGATATGTAGGATGAATTGCAGTGTTTGAAACACTTAGAGGTCTTGACTTTGACCATAAGAAGTGCCTCTTGTTTCAAACTGTTATTCACCTACCATCACTTAGTGACCTTTACTCGACAGCTCCGCCTCCAAGTTTCTGACAATACAAGGTTTCTTGATATATCATCTCTGGCCAATATGGAACATCTTGATTGCCTTAAAATTGTGAAGTGTACTAATTTGAAAGAATTGAAGGTTAATTGGGAAGCAAGAGGTCCTAATGATCTTCACGACTCGATGACAATAAACAGAAGGTGCTTCGTTTGCCTTCAACAAGTAAATGTATTTCAATGCCACAAACTGAGGGATCTAACGTGGCTCATTTTTGCTCCAAATCTCACCAATTTATATGTAACGCACTGCTCAGCAATGGAAAAAATATTAAATTTGGAAAGATTGGGTGGAGTGGGAAATGTAGTAAAAGAATTGAACCCATTTGCAAAACTTGAGGAGTTGAGTTTGTTTAATGTAGCACAGTTGCAGAGCATATATGAAAGTGCCTTACCCTTTCCAGTTCTGAAGGAAGTCCATATTGTTGTTTAATTGGCTTTAAATTAAACCCAACCCTAGTAGAATTTCGTTGTCTCCCAGGTGGATGTAGCTCAGTTACACTGACTGAGTGAACCATTATAAATCTTGGTGTCTCTTGTTAATTGGTGTTCCCTTTATCCCTCTGCTTTGATTACTTCTGCCTCAAATCTATTGTTTCATTGGATAGTGTCTTTGACAATATATTTGTGATTGCCATATTGTTAATTGCTTCCGCACAACACATATATCCAGATGTCCAGCACTGAAGAAGCTGCCATTGGACTCAAGAAGTGCCCAAGGATGCAATCTCATAATCAAAGGAAAGGAAGAGTGGTGGAATGGGTTAGAGTGGGACGACCAAGATGCGCCAAATTTCTTCCTTCCCTCCTTCAAAGTAGTGAGTGCTTACATATCATTTGATTTCGACTTGCCAAAGGTAGTATCAATGGTACTGATCCAAACAGGCCCAGCAAAACACATGGAGGAGACCATCCTTAGGTTTTGCCCTTACAAGCCCAATTACGAAATTAAATAGTTGAAATTGGAAAATAGAAGATGTTAGAGGCACTACCTTGTATACTAATTTATTGATTTCAACTTATGTGGAAGATAATATGTTAGTTTCTTACATGTTATAAACAATAATAATGAGGCATAAAATGGACCTATCATTAAATAATTGAAAAATTCTCACATCAATTGAAATTTATAAAGTTGAAATATAAAATGGTTCCTCTAGCACTACGTGTGTTGCTAAAATATATTATCACATATTGGATATTTGATATAACGGGTATACATGATGTGATGACGTGACATTATCATTTGCATCAAATTTTCATTAATGTTGAAGTGAAAATTATCTGATTAAGTGATCAAAATTGATAAAAGTATATATTCTTCCAAAAGTTATAACTTGGGGACCTATCTATTTTCCAATAGCCTACAAGTCAATCTTAAATAAGCTTCATAGATTCTTGCCCTGTTTTTTTCTTTGGCAAATTCAACTTTGAGAACACCAGATGAAGAAGTCTGATTCTCATCAATTACATCGACTCATAAATTCTAAACTCTAAAACAATATTTAGCACATGATCAGCATACAAGAAAAATAAAATATTATAGAGAATATCGTTTTTTCTATCATAAGCAGAGTGTCAACACAAAAAATATAAGCAGATAATCAGCTGAATTTGAATGGAGGGGAGCTTCTAGAAGAGCAAAGCACATTATCCATGTAAAATGCAAGCTGGTGGTCAGCTTCATTTGCTCAAATTTGAAAGCTGCTAAAGTATGAGTGCATGCCATTGAAATTCAATGTTTTGGTCAAATTTGTCTTGTATAGGTGGTGACCATAATAACGAATATTCCCTTGAGCTTATTTTGGAAACATATATATATATATATATATATATATATATATGATTTAATCTATTCATTAAGAATTTTGTTTAGGTTAATCTACATTGTGGTTTGACTAATTGTTCCTCACCTTTATTTATCTGCAAATTATGACTTGTCCATTTCGATGCGACTTTTGGTTGAACCTGTAGGATTTTTCGTGGAAGTTAGTGTATAAGGTAGATCTGTACGCCAAAGAAACAAATTTAATAGTTCATAAATCTAAATTTTAGTGTAAAAAAAACAATCTGTCGAATCCCATTTTCAGGCGAAGAAGATCCTCTATTTCTTTTTTTCTTTCTTTTCATATTTCTTTATCACATTTGGTCTAATAAATCGCACCATGTCTCTTCTTTGTCGAAAAAAATTATAAGGTTAAAATTTATAGAAGACAGTTGTTAATAAATAAAAATTTATTCAAACAAAATAACAAATGAATTTTATTGATTGGGATGCATACTTAAGGCCATATGGTGGATGATGGATCTTGAATTGTTTTTTTTTTTTTTAATTTAGGGGTTTAGTTGAGAAAATAAGAGTTTACCATTTTTAAATAATACTTTTTTATTTAAAAAATCCGTAGTACTATACTTATTATATTTTTATAACATAACATCATATCACTTTACATACAATTTATATTATTGTTACATAAAATTAAACGGTTAGAATGAGTCTTTGATGAAGTGATAGAGAACACGACAAAGAGAGTGAGTGTGTCTTAAAAACACACCATATTGTGTCCTTTCTTGCGTGCATTTCTAGTCCAAATAATTAAGCCTCTCTCTCTCTCTCATTCATTTGGACAATGACTTTCGTTTTTCTTTCTATTTTTCCCTCATTATTGTTTTCCAAGTAGATTCAATGTTAAAGTATGTATATTTCAATATGTCGATTTAATATATCATGATATTTCAAGCATGAGAAATTGTATGTTACAATAAAGTGTTGTCCCTTTCTAATTGAATAGGTACAAAGAGAAAGTGGTGCACCATGCCAAAATAAATGAATGGATGAGGTGGATATATTATTAAAAATTAATTGTAGAACCCAAGAGTCACTACAATATATTATTAACAAACAAAAAAACAAAAGAAAAAGTCACTATAATAATTTAAAGTTTTTTACTTCAATCTCTTGATAGAAAATAAGAGATATTTTCATTAAATATTCTTTCATAATAGGTGAAACCTATGTGTATTTTGTGAGTTAAAATAAAAGAAAACTTATTGCTTATGAGAGTTAGTGTTTTATTTTAATTTATTGTCTCTAGGCCATTTCTTGTTTTGAAGGGCCTCATTAAATGTGAAAAGGATTTATTATGAAAAGTTTAGTGGTATTTAAACAATGGATCCAAGGCCCAATAGACTTTCAGAGAAAAGTCAAATTAGAACCCAACACTCGTAAACGTACAAACAATTAACAAAAGTTGTCGGCATCTTATAAAAAGTACTAGTTATTTATTGTCACATCATAATTTCTATCTTCTCGTGTTTGAAACTATCCTAACTTCTTTCCTTGTGCTATTTCGAAAAAAACATTAATAGATATCCTAACTCCTATTTAGATTTATTAAATAGGCCCTACAAATTAATAGAAATGTCTCACATGTGTATTATTTACATTTAGCATCAATAATTCCCTAAAACTAACTAGTTAACAAATTAATACGAAGTTAACCACCATTTTAAATCAACACACAATGTAATTTTATAATTGAATAGTTTATTTTTTAGGTCTTCAGAAATAATCTTTATAAAAAATCTTGAAAATTCAAAGTGATTTAGTCACTTGATTATATTAATAATTATTTATATGTTTTCATAAAAAATTATTGATCTTTTGATTGGATCAGGTTAGATAATTAAATATTTTTTATTTAGTTAATTTATTGCAGTAATTATTTTTAAAATAGAGCTTATAAAATAAACGGTTCGAATTATAAAATTAATTTTATACTAATTTGAGGGCACCTCGAAAGCGATAGCCCAATTATTTCCTTCATTTGGCATGTTTAGCACTATTTTTTAGAAGCACTTTTATTTAATAGTGCTTTTGCTAGAAAGGTTCTACAAAGAAGCACATATAAATTTTTTAAAAAATTCTATAGCACTTATATATATTTCTGTCAAATGTTATTAAAAACACTTCTACTAATCTAAAAATGTTTTTAACAATTCTAAAAGTACTGTAAAAAAGGCTCGAACGACTTTATGTGTCACACATATATTAACCTTATAAAACACAACTTACTTTATTTTTGTTATTATGTTGATGTGACATAAATAGTAAATACTCTATGCAAGCATTACCATCAATTTCAAAAAAAAAAAAAAAAAGTATCCAACTTATTAGAATAAACTGTAATGGCCCACCGTAGAATAAAATGCAATGGGCCCACCCATGGGGTTGTATCCTGTATAGTTGTATCTGAAGGGTGACGATAGTAAGTACCAAGTGGGCTGATGCCAACATGTGGTTCAATGAATGACAGACTCACAAGCCAAGCCACCACCAACAACTCAAGAAAATAAGAAAAATAAATAAATAAACAGGTGAAGCACCTGCCTTTTTGCCTTTTTGGTATACATATTAAATATTTGATAATGGCAATCACCGACCATATGGAGAGAGAAATCATGTTTGAAAGAAAAAATGTTTTTTTTTTTTGGCCAATGAAAATTTTCTTTCATTAATTTCATTTTCAAAAATTCACTAAAAGAATAAATTAGCTTAGAATGCATGATATGCATCTTACTTAATTCATTAGACTTATGTTAATTTTAGTTTTTATATTGAGTGGATTGAGTTTATGTTAGTTTTAGTTTTTTATTAGGTCTTCTAAAAGGTTGCATGCAAGTTAAATTTGTGTATTAAAGTGATTTTGGTTAAGTTTTAGGTTATTAGTAACTTAAAATTAAGGCACTCTTCATTAAAAAATTTTATTTGTTTTAAATACGTCCAAAGTCTAAACCAAGTACTAACATAAGCTCAACACACTCAAAATAAAAACTGAAATTAATACAAGTCTAACCCACTCAAAACAGCTTCAGCAAATACCAACTAAAATTGCGTCAGAAAATTGATATTGTAGTCTGCGAACTGAAACTATGTTATAAAACTAAAACTTCATGTAACTGTAGATATATTATCACTACACTTTGGACAAATATAAGTTTTATATATCAAAGAAACTAAGTGGGGTGTATTGTATATGGATTGTAAAAGACTTTTATGGAGTTTAAAAGTCATGTGGTATTCAATTAAGACTTTTAAAGACTTTAAAAAAGTAGATAAAAATCTATATGTATTCAATTAAGAATGTTAAGGAGTCTATAAAAGTCATATGGTATTCAATTAAAACTTTTAATAACTTTTAAAAAATCCATAAAAATCTATGTGTATTCAAAAAGTTATAGTGTCTATAAAAGTCATATGGTATTCAATTAAGACTTCTAATGACTTTTAAAAAGTCCATAAAAATCTATGTGTATTCAAAAAGTCATAGACTTTTATAGACTTCATTTAATGATGGATTTCTAAAGACTTTGGAAGACTTTTATGTGTATTTCAAAGTCATTATAAATCCGACCTATTCTCTACGGATTTATAAGGATTTCTATAGACTCTGTAAAACTCTGTAGAACTCTATGAAAATCTATAAATTCTGTAAAAGTCTGCAACTTGAAAAAAGTCTATAAAAGTCTTTATAAATCTATATACCCTACACCCCCCTTAGAAACGAGAAAGGCTAATTTTGTACTTTCACCTTAACAATTGAAAAGTTAAAAAAGTCTTTATAAATCTATATACACTACACCCCCTAAAGTTGAATAGTAATATATGTTTATTAATTTATTGTAATTTATTTTTTTATTTTAATTAATTGTAATTAAAATATAAAAAAATATAATGATTAAAGTATAATTGTGAAATTTTTACTGATTTGTAAATGGTTTCAATATATCTATTATTATTATTTTAGTTTTTTGAGTTATCCTCACCAATTACTCAATTAGTCAAAATACTGAAAACAATAAATACTACTCATTATGACAAAACAAGACAACAAAATCTCCTCAATCATGCATGACGTGCAAAACTAAATTGTCAGACTAAGAACCTTCCAAAAATTCTTAGCCGTTTAATGTTTATCAAAAACTAGGTCTTCCAAAAGTTGGTTTTTTTTTAGGTTAAATACGTTTTTAGTCCCTGTGTTTTACTCCAAAAATAAATTTGGTTCTCGTAGTTTCAAAATTCTGATTTTAGTCCTTGGGTTTTACTCCAAAAACAAATTTGGTCCTCGTAGTTTCAAAATTCCAATTTTGGTCCTTGGGTTTTTGTCCATTTCTAATTTTGATCCTTGAGTTTTTGTCCATTTGCAATTTTCATCCTTAAATATTTATATATGTTTTTTTGACCTTTTTTAAATAGAATTTTTTTTAAATAGAAATTATTCTTCCTACAAAAGAATTAGCGGGAATAAATGAGTTGCTAAAAATAAGGAGAGGTGTGATTTTTTATTTCATTTTATTTTTCAATTCTAATTATTCTATTTTATTATTTTACTCTCAAAATATTAAGTTGTTTGATTTTAATCTTTTAATGAACAAAAGGCAATGTTGGATTTTTGAATGTTTAACCTTACTCTTCATTCTCCCATTATATATACTAGTCTCTTGAAAAAGGCAATGTTGGATTTTTGAATGTTTAACCTTGCTCTTCATTCTCCCATTATATATACTAGTCTCTTGCTACGAGTGTTGCGCGTTTTCTAAATATTTAATTAAAAATTTTAATAATTTATTTGTCTTAAAATAATAGTTATGTGGAAGTGAGTTGCTAAAAATAAGGTGTTATACTATTTTTTTGTTTTTTTTAATTTTAATTATTCTATTTTACATTTTTGTCTTTTATTAATAAATAATATTATGAATACCTATTTTTTAAGTGGGGTATTTTTGAAATTCATAAATTTAACCATTTTACTCTTCTTCTGGCTTTATATATATAGATAAATACATGTAATTCGCAAAATACCACTGAAGGACCAAAATTGTTAATGAACGAAAACCCAAGGATCAAAATTAGAATTTTGAAACTATAAGAACCAAATTTGTTTTTCGTGTAAAACACAAGGACCAAAAATGTAATTAACCCTATATATAAAGCCAGAAGGAGAGTAAAATGGTTAAATTTATGAATTTCAAAAATACCCCACTTAAAAAATAGGTATTCATAATATTATTTATTAGTAAAAGACAAAAATGTAAAATAGAATAATTAAAATTAAAAAATACAAAAAAATAGTATTACACCCTTATTTTAGCAACCCACTTCCACACCACAATTATTTTAAGACAAATAAATTATTAAAATTTTTAATTAAATATTTAGAAAAGTCAATTGACACGCGCAACACTCATGGCAAGAGACTAATATATATAATGGGAGAATGAAGAGGAAGGTTAAACATTCAAAAATCCAACATTGTATTTTGTTAATTAAAAGATAGTAAAATAATAAAATAGAATAATNTTTTGAGAGTAAAATAATAAAATAGAATAATTAAAAAATCACACCTCGCTTTATTTTTAGCAACTCATTTACCCCCACTAATTCTTTTGTAGGAAGAATAATTTCTTTTTTCAAAAAATTCTATTTAAAAAAGGTCAAAAGAACATATATAAATATTTAAGGATAAAAATTGTAAATGGACAAAAACTCAAAGATCAAAATTAGAAATGGACAAAAATCCAAGGATCAAAACTGGAATTTTGAAAACACAAGGACCAAATTTGTTTTTAGAGTAAAACCGAAGGACTAAAATTAGAATTTTGAATCTACGAGGACCAAATTTGTTTTTGGAGTAAAACACAGGGCTAAAAACGTATTTAACCCTATGATCTAATATTCCAATTATAACCTTTGAAAAATATCAAAAGCCACATTTCAGATTTCCTTTCTCTCTGGTGTTGGTGTCCGCTTTCATTGTATAGTGAAATTGGTAGGCAGCAACCGCTTGACCATTTTGCAGTTTTCACACACACCCTCCTTTTTCTGGGGTAAGACACCATGGAGAGCTCTAAGCTTTTTTTTATTTATTATTATCAGATGGAACCTGGAGGGCTCTAAGCTGTAATGGTCATATTGGCATTTGTAGCCTTGATTGGTGAGTCTGCAAAAGCTTGTGGATCCTACGGTACCAAAGGAATTTATTTATATATAGTACAACTGGGTTTGGTAAATTTGGGTATGTGGTAGGGGTGGGCATCAACCCGCCCACCACCATTTACCGCCCGAATCGCCACCCGTTTAGTCTTCATCCGATCCACCCAATAGTCGATGGCTTGGATTTGGGTTTCCTCCTTCACCGCCCATCACCACCCATTTAACCGATTATGCAATATAGGAAATATGATGAATGTATTTTACAAGATTTAAGGGCTAGTAAAATTATTATATATTTACATAATTACTTTATTCATCACTTTCCTTACTTATATTCTTTAAGAAATATTGTTTCTATACTTTGAAGAGAAAATAAGTCCTTTTTTATGGGTGAAATGGAGGTCATTAACATCATCTTAAGCATATACATAAATAATTTGCTTTAATTTTGGGATATTGGCATGCATATAAACTCACCCTCACTCTCTTTAATTTCCACTATTCCTAAACGGCTCACCTGCTACCGACCCGCTCCAACCCGCTCTCCGATTAACTTGCAACTGCTCCGCCCATTGACTATGTGGGTGGTGGCGGGTTGAGCTCCCACCCGACCCACCTCGCCCAGCGCCCACCCCTAGTATGTGGTTAACAAATCTTAGCTCACATATTGTTTTTTACTCCTTTTGTGAATTGGGATCATAGAGTGAAAGTGATGTGCAACCAAACAATTGGAAATCCATGACCCATTCAAGGTGTATAATTAGCCCAATTAAAACTCCAAATCTGCCCCCATGACCCATTCACATGAAAGCACTATGAAAACCATAAACCAAAATGAAGCTTCCAATGCATGTGTCTTGAACTGGTTGTATTGGCTTTTGTAGGAGGAAACTGGGAAATATGTGGTTGAGGCTCAAGTGCTCAATACCTTTCCTTTTTTTTTTCTTTTTTGCTTTCTTTCCTTTTTTTATTTAACTAATTAATGATTCTTGTGTCATTGATGGGTCAAATTAGAGGAATCAATCAAGAATGGATAGTAGTGAGGGTTTAATGCGTGCGATTGTGTTAGTGAATATATGAAGTTTTAAAATTTAGTTTCAGTGTAACTGCTTTTTAAAAATTTAGTTTCAGTTTCAATGTAATTGTATTTTAAAAATACAGTTACACTAAAATTGAAACTGTTTTTTTAGTGAAAGTGTAACTATTTTTATAGTCAAGGTGTAACTGTTTTTAAAATACAGTTACAGTGGGAATGGGTTAGTTCACGTCAGAAGGGTAAAAGTGGCATTATAAGTTTTAGGAGGTTTTGAGAGAATTTCTATATAGGTGGGGGCTTAAAATTTTTTTTTGATAATTAAGGGGTTTAAAAAAAGTTACTATAAAAAGTCCGAATCAACACAATCTTTTTTTCTTGGTTGAAAAGTCTAGACAGTCTAGAAATAGGATATATATACATACACCAAACGTATACACATGCAATTGACACTGTATGTGCAAAAATAACTATTTGAACTACATAAAAATAGTACTTATAGATATATGTACCTTATAGTTTTTTCTTATATAAACATGTCAAAAACTAATGAAACCAACATAAAATACAAAATTCAAGTTTATAGAGTCACATACACCCGTGTTATAATGTAAAAATGATTGTTACTAATTGCCACATATGGTTCAACAATGACAATTAGTTTGAAACAATGCTTTGAGATTATATAAGGCATAGTGGAATTGGAAGCTCCACTCCAGAATTGCTTGGCAAATTGCCTGGAGGCGGCTTCTGTAAGATGAGCAGAGTCAAAGAAGACATATTTAGTAGCATTGTCACACAATTCATACTCTGTCACACCTCTCTTCCCTCCACAGCTTAATATTCCTCTGTATGGACCACTCCCACAGCATGCCACCTTCCCTTCTTTGAAACCTTTCACAAAACAAAATAAAACATGGTCATCTGTCATATCAGTGTATATATATCTTCTCTTGCTCTTAGATTAATTACTAGTATAAGGATCAAATTAACCATAAAAATAAATAATTCAGAAGATTACGTACCATATTTAGAAGGGTTGTTTAGCCTTTGTTTGAGAAACTGATAAGAATCAGAGAGTGAGTATCTGAATCCCTTGAGCTCCTTATCTAGCTTTTGCAGGAGTTTGGGAAAAGCTTTGTTGTGTAGTTTCACATATGAAGTAATAAGTTGGCCGAAACCATGTTGTTCCTCTTCAAATGCTCTTGCGAATGGCAAACTAGCAATAGGCCAATGAACCCAAAATTTCTTCCTCCTTTCTTATATATTTCCTGACAAACCAAAATTAAAATTTGATTAGTCCTATTCATCAGCAACAACTATATATATAAATGGGAAATTATTGGTTTTCAAGTACTAATAGTATTTGGTTTACTTTGATGGCTGCAGTTATGTTGCCTATCACCATCCCTACAAACTCGTCATCGGTATATATAGGAACGGAGCACGCTGGAGTTGGTCTCTAAAGGGAAGACATAGTCGTTGGTTCCGACGCTAAACAAGTAAACAGCTTTTGATAGCAGAGTCTTGGCTTCTGCATCCCCTAGTTTCTGCCTCAATGAGTTCCTAACACTCAAAATATGACACTTGAGTATGAAGGTCTATCACCTGAAACAAGGTGAAGCTCGTATAGCAAGTGAGTAACTAATTCCTTCATAAACTAAAGAGACATAATTGATGTATACATGGTATAGATATCAAATTAACAATAATATTAGCCAGGAACATCTAAGTATGTGTACTAAATTATCAAATGAAACAATATATATATATCTATCAGTATTCATATTGTTATCTTATCTGTTAAAGAAACTAAAAAGTGAAGATAGGCCTTGATCATCAAGTCCACAAGAATACTGACTTTAAATTTTAGAGAAGAAAATTAATTTGTACAAACTAAATCATATATATGTGACATACCAAGCCTCGGTGAGTTTCAACCAAAGCACCAGCCCCACTAGATGCAAAGTTGACAACCATATGTGAATTCATGATTACCAGGCCGTAAATAGGGTGGAATCAATGGCAACTTTGCATACTCAGCTGCAAACAATTAACTCTCAATTATATATGTGTCTAAATATTTGAACCTATATGACACGCCCCGACCCTCGGGCACGTGCCTAAACTGCTGAAAACTGACAACTGTTCCCTGTGGGCCCTTTTTATAAAAATGTGAGCCATGAATATAAAATACTTTATGAAAACACAACTGTAACTTTACAAAACACGTTTACATAAACCAAGCGTAAAACCTTTTTCACAAAAATAAAACTGTAAAATAAGTTTTCTGAAACCGCTGCTGGTCTCACTGCCTCGTCTTCTCTCCACTGCCTCCTCAGCTTGCTCAACCTGCAAAACTGAACCCTGCACCCAACCACAGGTGCACCGAGTTTACACACAAACCTGGTAAGCTCACTAGAGCTCATGTGAGTGAAATCTACTGAAAACCTCAAATTAAATTCAATTTAGATAATTAATCACAATCCACTTTAATGCCTCACGCACAAACAAACCACAAATCACAAGTCATAAACCTTAACTTGATCACCAAATCCTCTAACCAATCAATTCCACTGAAATCCTTAATCTCTCAAAGATCCTCTATTTAACCTCTAACTGAACGATCACCTCGATTTACACCACAAGGTACTAACTTAGAATCCCACTAGATTCTCCAATAGTCTTAGAATCCTAGATATCCATTCAGAACCAATTTAGACCTCAATTAATCCTTCCACTATCCTCAAATAACTTTTAGAACCCACTATATCCTCAATTCAAACCACTGATACTCCGAACCTTTTTCTTACCCTTAAATCTCAAAAGACCTTTGTTACTCATACCCCGGTAATCGATCATCGCCTAAACCTTTAAATTCCAAAGTTTCCCAACACTTCACTGTCACCCCTTGAGATTCCCCTAGTTTTAAAACATTTTATAAATCCACTGAAAACTCTTTGTAGAAACCCGCGTTTGAACTCCATTTTGCAAACTCTTTTAGAAAATAATAAAGCTGATCAAAGTCCCAATTTATAAAACAAGAACTGAAAACTCTGAAAATCAGTTAAACTAATCAAGTTCCCAAAATATCAATTAAGAACTGAAATTTATAATTCTCAAGAACAACTATAAACTAACAATATAAATAAAACCATCATTTCGTACCCTGGAAAACTGGCCATACACTCGTACGGAATGCTGCATCGTACGAGCAGGGCGAATCTAACTGGCCATACACCTGTACGGAATTCTGCATCGTACAGGCAGGGCAAAACTAACTGGGCATACACCTGTATGGAATTCTGCATCGTACAGGCAAGGCAAATATCTGGTCATACGTGCACGCAGAGCTACCCCCAAAGGGCGAGGCACCGCAACACACGGCCCAAAGCCTATGTGTGTGTCACGATGGGTCCCAAAGACCTACTGAACTTATCTGTAGCTGGGTACTCATACGGCAATTTAAAACCACTTTTAAGTTCTTCAAACCACAACTAATAAAATCCTTTCTTAAAGAACCAAAGTTTTCCAAAAACTGACAAATAAGATCAAATCTTTATCTTTAACCAAGAATAAACTGAGTTCTTAAAATCAGTTTCCCCAAAACCGAAATCCATACTAAATCACCTTGAAAAGCAAAAATCTTAAAATCCTGGGAATCCCAAACCTAACCGAAAGTCTCCAACTAGAATTCACAAACCCTCAACACAATCACTGATCTTTACTTAAATTCCATTCCTAATTCCGTACCCCTCCTTAACTAGTACCAGTAACCAAACAACCAAGCATTCAAAATAGCCAAGTAACTAACTAACTGAGAGTTAAAGGATTCCTAGGTTCACTCACCGTGACTCCGCGAAAAGACTAAACTGCCCTCCGTGTCCTTCGTGGCTCCAATGCACGGATTCTAAAATCCGGCAGCATAACGGGATTCTAAAATCCGGCAGCATAACGGCATCGGGGGTACAAATTCCCAAGCCGAGCGTACCTGTTAAGATCAGACAGTCCAAGAAATAAACCAGAATTCACAATAAGTTCACCATCAAGCCAACAATCACGAAAACGGGCGGGAACCACCACGCACGATGGCTACCCGACCCTCGAAAACCACGCGGAAGGTCCGAGAACTCACCCACAAGCTCGGGTGGTTGGCCCGAAGCCGAAAACCAAGGAACGGTCGCTGGAATCGTCACACGCAGCGGGTCCTACGACGGTCAACGGGCGGTCAACTGCCAAAAATGAAGATCGTGTTTAGCTAAAACAAACTACACAGGGACGTAGAGGAGATCGAGGGGATCAAAACTCGAACCTGGGTCGACGGCCAAAAGTGGCCGGAAACTGACGAAAACTGGCCGGAAAACCGGCGGCACACCCACACTCAATCCGCCGTCCACAGCGGTCCCCCGGTTCAATCAAACCCACCAACACGCTGGGCTCGACGAGAGGAAGAGATCTGGGCGATCACTGAGCCTCTCCGTCGCCGGAAACGGCGAGATCGCCGCCGATGCCGACTGTGCGCGATCTGGTTCTCCACTTTCCGAGCTGTTTCACGGCGAGCCGCCATCATGGGAAGGAAGAGGGAGGCGAGCCGAGCACGGGAAGCTAAAGATCACGCCGGCCCGCCGCCGGACGCGCCCCCACGCGCCGGCGAAAGGCGCAGCTGGGAGAAGACTCGCGAGGAAGAGAGAATTTTCGGGAGAGAGGAGAGAGAAAATGCTGTTTGAATTTTCTGGGGCTCTGTGCCCCTTTTAAAAATCCAACTTTGCAAAATTACCAACTTGCCCCTCTCTTCACACGTCCGTAACTTTCAAACCGTAGCTCCGTTCGACGCGTGCTATGTGTCTACGAACTCGTGAGGACGAGACCTTTCCAACGAACCCAAGGTCAACGCAAAAAGACCTCCCGAACAAAAACTCAACTTTTGCTCCCTTTTTAAAAGTCAAACTTTAAAATTTGAAAACCCCCCCCCCCCCCCCCCCTCTCTCATTATTGACTAACCATATCCCTCTCATCTGATCTCCAATTTCATTAATCTTAGTATCGTTGGAAAGCTCTCAATGGCCCCTTTATTCTAGTGGTCTCGGATCATCCATCTGTCAACCAAGACGCAGCAACGTTAAAATTAGTCTGACCACCCCACCAACGATGTCTCATCTTTGGTGACGATGAGACCACTTGAGCTTTTTTCCTTTTGACTAGCTGAATCCAATGGTGTGCTTGTTTTT
>QANT01008011.1:0-25303 GCA_003254885.1 Purshia tridentata | reverse complement strand
TTTCTTACAAATTTCATTATTTTTCACACTTTCGTCTTCCGTTAGCTAACTCCCACGACTCTAATTGAGCTCATTTTTCGTAAGAATGATCTTTGAGCGGGGATGATGATCCCTGCAAAAACTCAGACCGATCGGAGTTCATCTGACCATTCAATCATCATTTTTAGAATCACATTCATTCGTACGTTCAATGGCCGATGCCTAATTTGCACAACTCCAATTGAGCTATTTTTTTGCGCCGACGATCTTAGGCCGGGGGAAAACAAAATGAATGGTTCAGAGTGTTGGATGCATGATGGGATTGTGAGGTTCTACGTATAAATACGCTTGAAGGGTATAAGAATATTAACTTTTTCTCTAATTGCTATACATTTCAATAACTGCGAATAAGACAACGCGACTTCAACGGTCGGAACCATTCATTATTTATGATTATACTTAAATTTTATTCTTGCAAATTACCACGATGATCGGAGTTGATCGGGCCATTCGTTTAGAAGCAAAATTTTGATATCGGGATTCCTTGGGGTAACAAAATATTGGCAGTCGTCTCCCTAACTACACTTTGGGTGACGAATTTTTGGGATTTCGCTGCCCAAACCCGCATTTGAGGCGACAACTTTATGCCCGTCACCCAAAGGCCCTAATTTTGTGTTTTTTAAAAAAAATACAAATTCTTGTATTCTTTGTACTTTCGTCTTCCGTTACCTAACTTTCACAACTCTGATTGAGCTCATGTTTGGCAGGGATGATCGTTTAGGGGGGGAATGATGATCCCTGCAAAAAATCAGACTAATCGGCCTTCATCTGATCTTTTGATCATCATCATATCATCCAGGTGGTAGCGGTGGAGCGGTCGAGCCAAAGACATCGAGGCAATCCAGCGAACATTTGAAAGCTATAGAAACTAATTAATCTTGTAAAATTTGTCTTCTTAGTAAATTTTATAGCGCGGCTCTGATAATCTAATGAAAATTTAAGAAATTGATTTGAAATTGGGTCGGAGACCCTTTTGGTTGTGGTAGCGGAGCTGTGAATGCTTAGAAGTGTATTTGCAGATCTCGTGGAGAAAAGGGTTAGTCCAATTTCAGGGGAGGTTCTGCCGAATTTTCGGTAGAATTTTCCTTGATATTGGATTCCCGCAGGATCACTCCGAGTTTCAAAGTGGAACTCGGGGAGGGTCCTGTCATTCTCACTAACCTCCAAAGCCAAAAAGGAAACCAAGGTGACCCATTTATTCTGGTGGAGCTTTAAAACATTGATTTTTTAAATGTTTATCTATGTTTCTCTTTGTTTAAGACCAACAAGTTCTCCAGGGAAGACAAAACCAAACCCCTTAATGCTTGATCATGACTGAATATCTTTGTTCTCTTGCTTATTTTTCTCATTCACTGTGGGGTCCCCACCCTTCACATAAACTGTTAGTTTTTTCAAATTCTAGTAATTAACAATTGCAAATAACAATTGAGTGAATTCAACGATTGGAACCATGCATGCCCATGGAGTATTTGATATTATGAGTATTATTATTATTGTAAATATTATTATTATTATGTAGTTATGTTCATCCATGCTCATAGTTAACTGAAAATAAAATACGAACTACAACAAATATGAAAGTAACCCAAAAATACAAATCCACAATCCATAATATATTCATATACATGTACTACGAACTAGAACAAATCAAGACCCTAATAATCAAGGTACACTAACATATACTACATCATCACCGAGAGGGGGCAATGGCGGCGAGCACTGTCGGGTGAAGAACTCCTGCATGAGCGCCTTCCTCTGAGTTTGCATTGCCCATTGCACCTGCGCAGTCACTTGCGCAGCCAGATTGTAAGACCCCGCACCTTTCCAAGGTTGTTTAAGAAGTTTTTAAAGGATTTTGGGATTTTACTAGAGAAGTAAAACGTTTTGGGCATTTTTCTAATTTTAAGTTTGATTTTAAACTTGAACCAAAGTTGACTTTTTATTCGGGTGAAGTTTTTGTGTTGACTTCAGGTTTGTTGGAAAGGTCTAGTTCTCACGAGTTCGTAGACACGAAGCACGCGTCAAACGGAGCTACGGTTTGGAAGTTACGGACGTGTGAAGAAAGGGGCAAACTTGTACTTTTGGAAAGTTAGTTTTTAAAAGGGGCAAAAGTCAGTTTCTTCCTCAGTTTCTCTCTCCTCTTTGCCGCACCCTCTCTCTCTCTCTCGCGACTCTCCTTCCATCCGTGCCTTCCATTGGCGCCTAAGGGCGCGTCCGGCGGCGGCTGAGGCCGGGCTTCGGCTTGCCGTGCTCGCGCCTCCCTCCTCTTCCTCCCCTTGGCCACCGTTCAACCCAAGAACGCCCAGAAAGAGAAGTCTGGCTCGCGCACAGTGAGAGTCACCAGCGGTGATCTCTTTTTTCCGACGACTCCAGGCGGGGGGAACCATCAGGAAAGCTTCCCCAAGCGCCAACCATCTTGTCCCAGCCCTCCTTCTTGCCGATCGTCGCTCCCACACGAAGCAAGGAGCTCGGAAAGCTTAGCCTTGCCGCGACCTTCCTCCGCCGTTTCCAGCTGTTTCCGGCCAGGTTTGGCTCGGGTTTTTGGTGGGTTTTCACCCTCTTTCCTTGGGCTTCCTTTCCCCTAAGGTTTGGCTCTTCAATTTTGTGTAATTTCAGAATTTCAATTCTAGGCTTTATGCCCATTTTGGGATTTTCTTAATTCGAGCCAATTTGAGTTGGTTTTCTTGCAATTGGAGGGTCTAACGTGCTTTTAGACTTGGTTGGGACTGGTTTTGGTGATTTTCAGGTTACCCACAACCTCCGTCGCCGCTGCCATTGTCGGAACCACCACTTGTGGCGGCGGGTTGACTTCTTTTCGACCCTCTTTGACCTTTTATGGACCTCAAAAGCTCAATCCCCAGTCCTGGTGAGTTTTTGGATTGTTTTTGTGTGTTTTTCGGGGTCGGGCAGCCATCGTGTGTGGTGGTTCCTGCCCGTTTCAGTAATTGCCGGATTGTTTGTGAACCCTGTTGTTTTGTTGAACTGTTTGGTCTTCACAGGTACTCTTGGCTCAGGAATTTGTATTTCCGATGTCGTTGTGCTGCCGGATTTTAGAATGTGAGCAAAGAAGCCACGAAGGACAGTTCAGTCTTTTCCCATGGTCACTGTGAGTGGAATTTAAGTTTAGTTATTTCCAGTTTAGTTACTTGTTCGGTTGGTTTGCTTGTTTGCTGTTTGTTAGTTAAAGGGGTACGAAACTAGGATTGGAGATCCCGAGGATTTAAAGATTATTTCAGGTTAAAGGATTAAGTAAGAGATTTGAGTATCAGTGGTTATTTTGGAGGATTAGTGAATTACAAGGGATTTGAATCGAAGGTTTGAAGGTTGATTTGAGGATTATCGTTGTACTTGGGGTGAATTTCAGCTTGAGAGTTAATTTGAGGTAAATTGAGGTAATTCGATCGTTGATTTGATTGCTAGTTTGTGGATTGTTTACAGTTGGAGGCTTAAGGTGGTTCATTTATTTAGTTATTTTACTGATTTTCTAATTTGAGGTTACAGTTAGTTTTTATGCCCATGGATCTTTCACTTCTTCATCTGTTTTTTTCATCAAAGGAAAAGACAAAGTATGTCTTCTTCTTTGTTGAATTTATTTCACAACTTTTAGTGTTGTTGTGTTTATACTAATATTTTTTTTCTAACATTTCTTTTATTTGTACGAATTGCAATTGAATATATGGATTTTGGCGATAAAATTCATCACGGTATTTATTGTGATGCACTCTTTTGGTTAAAAGAATGTGTTCATAGAAAATCTAAAAAAAATGCCCTCTTTTTACTCTTTGTTGTCAAGAAGGCAAATTTAAACTACCAATTGTCAAGCCAACACCCCCTTTTTAAAATGATTTACTTGATCCAACTAAAACCCATAAGAGTTTGTTGTTTAGAGACAATGTGAGAGCATATAATTTAATGTTTCCATTCACTTCAATGGGAGCCAAAATATAATCTTCAATTAATAATAAACCTGGTCCTTATATCTTTAAAACTAGTGGTCAAATTCATCATCTTATGTGTTCATTATTGCCACATAAGGGAACATGTCTAAAATTTGCTTAGCTTTATATCTATGACACACATAATGAGGTTCAAAATTGCCTTAATGCTATTAATTCTAAGGAGATCAATCAGAGCTTAGATCAAAACATTATCAAAGGATTAATTAGCATGTTCAATGAATCAAATGAGTTGGTCCAACTTTTTTGGACAGTGCGAGATAAGTTTGAACTAGATACTCTTAATCATATAAAGCTTAAACTCTTAGGCAGCCAACCAAATGATAGTCAGGAATATGCTTATCCAACATTTGATCAAATTAGTGGTTTAATTGTGGGAGACATAGGTGAATTTGAATCAAATAGAGGTATTGTACTTGAAACAAAAAGTGAAGGATTGAAAAGGATTTCAAAATTGCATCCTAAATTTATGTCTTTAAAATATCCTATATTGTTTCCTTATGGTGAAGATGGCTATAAACCTAATATGAAGTTCAGTGGTTCTGTTAGAGGTCGGCCACTAAAAAGAGAGAGGATATCTATGAGAGCCTTTTTAGCATATCAGATTCAGGATAAAAAGCATGAATTCAGTGCATTGTTAAAAGGTGGATGCCTTTTTCAACAATTTTTGGTAGATGCTTATGTAACACTTGAGGAAGATAGATTAGACTATATTCGTAAAAATCAAAAAACTAGGCGAAGTGAAATTTATAAAGGCATTATGATGCAATTTCAAGGGGTGATAGTAATGCTAATAATCTAGGCCAAAGAGAACGTTATATTGCCAAGTTCTTATACCGGAAGTAATAGGTATATGATAAATCATTATCAAGATTCTATGGCAATTTGTAGGCATTTTGGTAATCCTGATTTATTTATTACCTTTACTTGCAATGTAAAATGGCCTAAAATTTTGAGAGAACTTAATCAAAAGCCTGGATACAAAGCAGAAGATAGACCTGATCTGATTTCTAGAATATTCAAAATTAAACTCAATGATATGATTGATTACATAAAATCGGGAAATCATTTTGGGAAAGTTTTGGCAGATGAATATCAAAATCTCAATTTTTTATTTTTTTTGATATTTCACTTTCTATTCCAATGCCTAATTAACTTATCAAATTGTATTCTTTTTTGGAACTTATTGCAAATAGAAATTTCTGCAATAGAGTTTCAAAAAAGAGGGCTGCCCCATTGTATGTCATCTGCTGATCTGGTTGGAAAAATCTTTCAATATATCTCCATTATATAGAAATTCAATCATTTCAGCCAAAATACCTGATAAAAATTTGAATCCAATTCCCTATGATGCTGTTATCCAATTTATGATTCATGGTCCTTGTGGGGAATGAGATCCTAAATCTCGTTGCATGCGAGCTGAAAAGTGTTCAAAATATTTCCCAAAGCCATATAGGAAAGAAACAATCTTAGAACAAGATGGTTTCCCTTCTTATCAACGAATTGAAAATCCACAAGCTTTTGTGATGAAAAAAGAGTTAAGATTGACAATAGATTTGTAGTGTCTTATAACTCTGAATTATTATTGAGGTACAATGTTGAATCATGTTGTCAATCAATGCTTATAAAATACTTATTTAAGTATGTAAATAAGGGTTTAGATAAAGCTAGAGCAATTATTCAGGATAACCCAGAAGATGAAGTCTTAGCATATCTAAATTGTAGATACATAGGCCATATGAGGCTGCTTGGAGATTATTTCAATTTACCATTAACAGTAAAGAACCAGCTGTTGAACGTTTGCCAATACATTTACCTCTCCAACACAATGTCATTTTTGATAGTGACCAATCACTTGAGTCAGTAATTAATAGGCAAGGCATTCATGATACAATGTTAATAGCTTGGTTTGATGCAAATAAACAATATCCTGAAGCACAATAACTTTGTTATTCAGAAATGCCTTCAAAATTTGTTTGGGATAGTCGAAACACAATTTGGAAACCTAGACAAAGAGAAATATGTATAGGCCGAATAGCTTATGATCCAGCATCTGGTGAATTATATTATTTAAGAATACTTTTAAATCTGTAAAAAGGTGCATTGGATTTTGATCATCTTAAAACTGTTAATAGATTCACACATTTGACTTATCAATCTGCATGTGAGTCTTTGGGATTATTAGGAGATGATAAAGAATGGATAGAAGCTTTATAAAATGTTATTACCACAGCTTCATCTTCAGAATTAAGGCAATTATTTGTGACAATTATTTTGTTTTGTGATGTTGCAAATCCCAAACTTCTTTTAGACACTCATTGGAAAAATATGTGTGACAACATTTTGTTTAAACTAAGAAAAAATTTATGATGCCAAATTTAATTATGCTAGAATCTAATTTGCAAAATTCCCTTTTGTATGAATTAGAGCAACTTTTTAATGCATCATGTAGTTCTTTGAAGGATCATAATCTCCCACTACTAGATGAAAATCGAATGTTAGATATTAGAAATAAACTGTTGAGAGAAGAATTAAATTATGATGTGCATTCTTTAGAAAAAGATCATTCAAATTTAATTAGACAACTAAACAAAGAGTAAAAAGTAGTTTATGGTACTAGCAATGATCAAAAACCAGGACTTTTTTTTGTGTATGGTCATGGAGGAACGGGAAAAACATTTTTATGGCATATGTTTGATGTTTTCTTAGAGCAAATTTAATAAGCATTTATTTCAACTCTAAGTATACTCGCAAGTATATGAATCTCCACATAGCAAAGCATGCAAATAACGAGATCGATCCCACAAGGAATAGGTAAACATACATTAAATCAATTTAACTTATCCACAACTCACACACACGGCATGGGGGTTTAGATTTAGGTCAAAACACACATACACTCTAACACACACACACACTTTCATGGCATTGTTAAGCATCAGAATCCACCATCTAGTAAAGAGAACAAAGAACATGATCATGCAGTTACAAAAGACTACGAACACAAAATTTGCCTATCAAAAGCTTTGACTATTTCTTTTTGGTGTTATACCTTCCTTATGCATATACTAGGAGTCTCTTAAACTTGCCCTAGCAAGTTAAGTTGCATGTTTCTAGACAAGTTAGGCCAATCACCCATGCAAGAGTCATTCGTATTTGTGAAGATGACAAACACATAGACCATATATCCATCATAATGTACACTACGCCATCTATGAATACTATTATCACAACCAATTATTAATTGATTGCTTATTACTTCTAAAATTGTCATCCTTTTGAGTTTATTCAATTTTATAACAATCACTAGATGCTTCATCCCCAAGGTAGCTAAGCTTAAAAGAATCTACACCCAATGTCATTCTAATAGATAATAGGATTTTATGCAAGTAACATTATCATAAATTACAAGAACCATAAAACATTGATCACATGCTAGAGGTTTTATCTTTATCTTAACAAAGCATGAAAGTAACTAAAACATAAACATAAAAATAAAAGGATAAAATAAATACATAAACTGCTAATCCATGTTCACAATATAAAATAATTAATTAGAACAGACTTGAAAGCATGAAAAGGAAGAAGAAGATTACAAGAAGGTCACTCCAAGGCAAGATCGGGTGCGGCTAGGCCAGGGTGCTCTTCCTTGTTGTCAGCAAGGCTTGGGCAGCAAGGTGGGCGTCACTCCTCCTTCTTCTTGGCACTTTAGGAAAACAGCACTACCTCTTGGCTTGGCTTCTTTTGACACTACCCTTTCTTTCGCTCTCCAAACTTACAAGAACATAAAAACTAGGCTAAAACTAAAACCTAGAAGGAAAAATCTAATTCTGAAAAATAAATGTCTCTCTTTCAAAATCTGTGTGTAAAATAATGAGGAAGAGAGTACTTTATATAGGAGTGAGGAGGCAAGGTTTCCTTGGCCTCCAAGGACTAGGATTTGCGGTACTTAAGAAATTAGAATTAGGGTTTTCCCTTCATGGGCTTGCCGCAAGGGGGTCACTTAAGCCCACCTTACTGTGCGCCTCTCCTTGTGTGTGCCCTAATGCATGCATGTCCTCCTCAAGGCCCATTCGTCTTGTGTTGTTGACTTGAGCCTATTGACTTTGAAGAAGCTTCTAGAACCCTTTAATTTTGACCAAACATTCCTTGGTCCCATTAGGAAACTTTGTCCAACCAGAGTTAGGTTTTCCTAATCCAACTAGAATTAGGTTTTCCTAGTCCAATTAGGATTTCCCTTTTCTAGTCCAACTAGGGTTTAACTTTCCTAGTCCAACTAGGATTTGGTTCCTAGTTCAACTAAGATTTCTCATTTCTGGCTCTGGACATTGATGGTTTTCCTGGTTTGGCTAGGATTCCTTGTTTGAGTAGGATTTCAGCTTCCTTAGTTCCATCAAGATTTCTTTAATTTTCTTAGTTTGATCAGGAATTGTCCAATTTTGGCTCTTTTGGCTTCTTTCTTCATGATTGCTTCATTTGACCTACAAAGTACAAAAACAAAGCAAAAACACACCAAATGCCAAGTTCTAGCGCTCTAGGTTAGATGTCACGCCCTGACCCTCGGGCACGTGAAAACCAACTGAAACTGAAAACTGGAACTGTTCCTGAAACTGTGGGCCCTTTTTCTGAAACTGTTAGCCATGAATATAAAATAATTTACTGAAACCACTGTAAATTTACAAAAGAACGTTTATAAAATCAAGCTGTAAAACTTTTTTACATGAAAACCAAACTGTAAAACCAAGTACTGAACTGCTGTTGGTCCCACTGCCTCGTCTTCTCTCCACTGTGTCCTCAGCCCGCTTAACCTGCAAAACCAAACCCTGCACCCAACCACAGGTGCACCGGGTTTAAACACAAACCCGGTAAGCTCACTAGAGCTCGTATGAGTGAAATCTAACTGGAACCTCAAATTAGAAATTCAATAAAGTAATCAAATCACAATCCTCAACCTGACACCAAATCCCTTAGACCAATCAAATCTACTAAAACCCATAATACTCAAATATCCTCAAAAACGGAAATAAACCCTTAGCACCAAAGATAAAGAATTCCTAACTTCACAGATTCTCAACCTCAACTGAATCTTCCACTATCCTCAAATAGATTCCTTAAGTTACACCTCAAGCTCAAACTTAGAAACCAACTAACTTTTCCAATAACTTAGAATCAACCCTCATTTAAACCCTTGACCTCCAATAACCTCTATTACTCAAACCACGGTAACTGATTCTCGCCTAATCCTTTAAATTTAACAGTTCTCCACACCTCACTGTCACGCTTTGAGATTTCCCAGCTTTAAAGCATTTCATAAAATTCACGAAAGAGAAAATAATTACCGATTTCAAATCCGCTTTAAAAACTCTTAGAAATCAATAAATCTGATAAAAGTCTCAAATTATTAAACAAGAACTATAATTCAATAATCAAAAATAATCTGTAAACTGACAAGATAAGTAAAACCATCACCCAATCCACATCCAGCTAACCTGCCGTACATGCACAGGGCCCACAGCCTGCCGTACGCATGCAGGGCCGATAATCCTGCCGTACATGTGCAGAGCCGGAATCTGTCATACACATGCAGGGCCAACAACTGCCGTACGTGCACACAGGGCCACCCCCAAAGGGCAAGGCATCCCGACACACGGTCCAAAGCCTATGTGTGTGCCGTGATGGATCCCAAAGACCTATATAATCTGATAAGCTGAACAAGTACTAATTGGATGCTTTGAAAACAGTACCAATCCGAAAAAGAATATTTTATTTCAAATCACCAAAAACCATGTTCAAAACCTTTTTGATACGACAAGAAAACTAATCAAAACTCGAACTTAAAATTAAATCCTTTCTCAAAGAACCAAACGTTACCAAAAACTGATAAGTAAGATCAAATATTTAACTTTATCCAAGAATAAACTGAATTCTCAAAATCAGTTCCCAAAACCAAAATCCACACTAAATCACCTTAAAAAGCAATAACCTTAAACCCCGAGAATCTCAATCCTAACCAAAAGTCTCCACTTGGACTCATTAATCCTCAACCATAACTACTAATCCTTACTTAAAATCCAACTAATCCTCAATTTCCCAAAATAACCTCAAACCCTTCAGGATCTCCCATCCCAATGTATACCCAAATAACTGACAACCAACACACAAGTAACAACAAGGTAGCACACAAATCAACCAAATAACTGAACCTAATTCACTCACATTGTTCTACACGAAAAGACCGAACCGCCCTTCGTGGCTCCTTTGCTTGGATTCTAAAATCTGGCAGCACAACAGCATCAGAAATACAATTCCCGAGCCAAGCGTACCTGCTAAGACCAGACGAGCCAACCAAAACAAACAGGTTTCACAACCAAGCCAACAATCACAGAAACAGAAGGGAACCACCACGCACGGTGGCTGCCCAACCCTCGAAAAACACACGGAAGGTCAAGAAGCTCACCCAAACTCACCCACAGGTTCGGGTGGTTGGCCCGAGGCCAAAAACCAAGGAACGGGTCGTTGGTGCCACCACACGCAGCGGGACCCACGGCGGTCAATGGCGGTCAACTGCACAAAACTGAAACTCAAGTTTAGCTAAACGAACTACACAGGCACGTAGAGTACGTGGAGGGGACCAAAACTCAAACTTGGGTCGATGGCCAAAAGTGGCTGGAAAAGGAGGAATACTAGCCGGAAAGCCGCCGGCCTCCCTAGCTTCGATCTGCCGCCCACTGCAGTCCAACGGTGAAATCAAACCCACCAACACGCTGGGCTCGACAAGTAGAGAAGATCTGGGCAGGTGGGAGGTCGCGTCGTCGCCGGAATCGCTGCGATTGTCGCCGTGACGCCGACTGTGCGTGAACTGGAGATCGTGTTTTGGGCTGTTCCGGGTTGAACCGTGGCTACGGGAAGGTGGAGGAGGAGGTGGCGAGCACGGCGAGCTAAAGTCCGAGCCCAGCCGCCGCTGGACGCGCCCTCACACGCCGGTGGAAGGTGCGACTGGGAGAGTGTCGCGAGAGAGAGAGAACCTTCGGGATAGAGGAGAGAGAAAATGCTGAAATGAAATCTGGGTTTCTGTGCCTTTTAAAATCCAACTTTTCCAAAATTACAAACTTGCCCCTCTCTTCACACGTCCGTAACTTCCAAACCGTAGCTCCGTTTGACGCGTGCTACGTGTCTACGAACTCGTGAGAATGAGACCTTTCCAACGGACCCAAAGTCAACGTGAAAAGTCCTCCCGAACGAAAAGTCAACTTTTTGCCCAACTTTAAAATCAACTTAAAATTTGAAAAACGCCCAAACCGTTTTACTTTTCCAGTAAAATCCTGAAAACCTTTAAAAAGCTTGTCAAAACCACTTTGGAAGGTACGGGGTGTTACATTAGAGAATTAGCATATAAAAACATGCACAAATGCACACTCAAGACACCCCCAAACTTGGCTTTGCTAGTCCTCGAGCAAAGAAAATAAAACCAAAACTCAACACTGACTCTAAAAACAACTGCTTCCCAACAAATGAATTCATGTACACGGCTAATATCAATTATTGCAAGCAAGGCACATGCATCAATCATTCGTCGAACTCTAGTTATAGCTACAATGCATACATTACTTCTCCATTATTATCTATACTCTCCTTTGCATAAACCCATGTGTTAGATAAACAGTCAAGACATGTTATATACAAGTTAAATTTAACTCCAATCCTCACTAGGCATACTCTCAGCAATAAACACTTAGAAATTGGGTTGATTTGTGTGCTCTCAAGTAAATGTGAGAATAATATTTACAAGTTCACATATTAGCATTGAATAAACAAGGCACAGATAGATAAAGTGTGATCTCATGAATGAATGCCAATGAACTTGAAATGGAATCACTAGTCATACGCTCTTCTCTTATTCAATCTCCACACCAAAGGATGACACCTTACCTCAGATCATAAAAGACTTTTATGGGTTGAAATGAAGACTTAGGTTTAGGTATGGTGTTGAAATGGATGGAAAATACAATGGCTAGTACTATGGAATTTGTAACATAGTTAGGGCATACCTTGCTTATTTGCACTTCATAACTTGAATTTTGAACTTTTCGCTCTCTTTTGCACTGGCCAAAAGCTTCTTCTTTTGTTAGCTTGTTTCTTTCTCTTCTTTCTTGGCATCAGCATAGTCTTTTGAGCACTTCTTCTTTTCTTTTGCTTCAAGTCATGCGTACTCACTTTTTTTGCACCCTCTAGTTCTTATGTAATCAAAAACCATAGTATAAGGGTAAACAGGATAGTGAGTGTAACCCCCCCAAACTTAGGGTTAAGTAAGGGTGTTCGGTGACAAAGAAAATGCCAATCAAGGCTCAAAGTGGCTAGCTAGTGGTAAACACAATGTGGTTGGCTTTTCAGCTAAAAGGGTAACAAACATGGCCTAAGATCATCTCCTTGGCACAATGTAATCTCTAAATGCTTCAAATAGAATACCAAAGAAGTTCTAACTAAATGATTCAAGATATGTGCATTTCAAGTGTATGACCAAATAAATGAATAATGAGATCAAAACAACGACTTAAATGACAGGAATAAGATTTAGAGTGGCGTGCACACTCAAGAATTAAAGAATAGGCTCAATGGCTCACATAGGTCATATAAGTCTACTCTAACAAGTATAAAACACGCTTAACATGCGTATCACTACTCAAGTTCATACAAAGGAAATATAGATCACATGGAGTTGTAAAATAAACATGCAATATCCAGTGAACAAGGTGAATAATGATAACATGTACAAGGCTAACGATGCAAGTCTACAAGCCATACAATCATGTCAAGTGTTGGGAAACTTTAAAAACACATGTTGCAAGAACCCTAGAGTTAAATCTAAATTGAAATTGAATCAACACTCAAAGAATTGCATTTTAATTTAGTACCTGAAAGAGCAACCCTAATACAATTAGGATCGATTCTTATGGTTTTTGGACTCTAAAACAAAATATATATTTTTTTTTCTAGGACCACCCAGAGGATCAATCCTACACAAGGGAAGATTAATCCTCCAGAGACCCAACACAAAATGACAACCCAGAGGATTGATCCTACACTACAGAGGATTGGTCCTCCAAAGACAAACACAAAACCAAATATATATATTTTTTTTTCTAAAATAGCTTGCCTATTCCCCCCAAACTTAAATGATACATTGCCCTCAATGTATAAGAAATAAACTACATCTATGCTCATTAAAGGAAGGAAAGTAAGCAAAAGCCCCCTAAAAAGAAATCTAACACACAAACAAACAAATAAAAACATAAAGCACTAAAATTGTCTCAAATGAAGCAAAAATGGAATAAAATAAAGTTTATAGGCTCAAATGGACGTGGTGCGCGTGGCTGACTCCTTGTCCTCTCGGCCTCATATGCAAAAAACCATTGAGTTGCCTCCCAAAAAGCGCTTGATTTTACATCTTCAGCCAGACGTTGCTATGCCCTCCTTGCTTGCGGCTTCTCTTGCTCCTTCTTGATCCCATGTTGCTGCTCTCGGCCTCATCAGTCTCTCGATAGCTTGTGAATCCTCTCAGCTTCTCCAGTTCTTCCTTGTTTGTCACCCCTTCATCGTCTTGTGGTAGGTCTTTAGTTGCTTGGAATGATTCACTTATCCCCATATGTGTGAAGCTCATCATCATGGTCTTTGTTCTAAATTCCATCCCAACAGTGCACAAGAATGGCCTCCCAAGAATAAGAGTGGTGCGATCAGCCAATCTTGGCACATCAAGAACTATGAAATTAGCGGGAACAAGGAGTCCCTTGCAATTCACAAGCACATCTACAAGCTTCCCCACGAGCTTCAAAGTTGTCAAGTTTCCAAAACCAATATGGTACTCATAATCCTGCAAGTCAGTTTGTTCAAATCCAAGTTTAATAAAAATACCCAAGGGCATGATATTTATCGCAGACCCATCATCAAGTAGCACTTGTTCAAACACACAATCACCCATGATGCATGATATGATCAGCGGCCCAGGATCCTTCTTCTTTCTTGGAAATTGCTCAAATAAGTATCCCTCGATTCGATCTAAAACTTTAGCCTCTCCTTCTCTCACTTTAAATCCAGATTTACTAGACCTTACACTCTCCTTTCCTTCCTTAGGATGACTTCTATTGCTCTCAGCTCCCCTAATGTGAGTGGAAACTTTGTGATTTGCTCCATGGGCTCGGGTAGAGGTTTGTCACTTGGTTCTTCTTTGTCCATGGAAAAGTTCTCTTCTTCTTTGCCATCAGAAATAATGATCACCTCACGAACCTTCTTTCTTTTTATTCTTCTTCCACGGTGCACCCTCTTGGTTTGCATCTAAACCACATTTACATTCTCTTCGGGTTGACAATGGCTTGACTAGGTAGCTTCCCATGCTCTCTTTGTCCTACAATGCTAGCAATTTGCCCCATTTGCACTTCTAAGCTTGTTATGGCCTTCGAATTTGCTTGAATTTGCTGCTCAATTCTTTGCATGAAGGAATTGGTGCTTTGAGCAATTTGCGCAACCTTGTCCTCCAAGCTTGACTTTTCGGCATTAGTGTGCACATAAGGCCTCACATTAGTGTTTCCACTTGCTTGCTGCCCATTGTTGTTGCTCCACCTCATATTAGGATGATTCCTCAGGGTAGTAAGTGTTTGGAAACGGCTCTCCTTGTTTCCTTTGGAAGTTCCCCACTTAGTTTACTTGCTCCACACTCTCATCTTGATCATTTGAATTTACATTCTCATGCACTATAGCCAAATTCTTCACCATGGTCTTGATTTCGGCAATTTCTTGCTCAATTGCACTTGGTACAACCGAAACTTCATATATGCCTCTATTGGTTGTTCCTTTTGTGCGCGTGAAGTTCCATTGATGCGAATTATGTGCGAGTGTCTCAAAAAGTGCTTCAGCTTCCACATTTGTCTTAGTCATGAACGAGCCTCCATATGCGGCATCCACCATAGATTGGTCTCTCTCTAACAATCTTTGATAAAAATAGCGCATAAGGTATCACAGCTCCAAGTTGTGATGGGGACATCCATTCAACAGCTCATTGAATCTCTCCCATGTCTCGTGAAATGGTTCATCCACCTTTTTCACAAACCCCAAAATATCTCTCCTTATTTCATTCGCCTTGGCAACAGGAAAGAATTTCTTCGAGAATTGCTTGGATAGCTCCTCCCAAGTAGTGATGGACGCTTGAGTGAAAACGGGAACAAACGGAGTCGATATTGGTTCTCATCAACCCCCACATACCGTGCAGTCTTGCACACTCTAGCAAACTCTTTTAAGTGTTGAATAGGATCCTCCCCACTTAATCCATGGAAATTCAGCAAGAGGTGGATAGTTCCACTATTGATCTCAAAGTTGTGGTTCATGGTAGCGTAACGAATGCATAATGGCTGCGTGGGCAGCGAAAGTGATGAAAAGTGACTCAATGGATGGGTGGGAACAACCTCAACATCAAGGTTATCACCCATGCTTCCTTCAAAGTCAAATTCGGACTCGGACGAGCTTGAAACGAATAGACTTCTAGGATGCTTCCTTGTGGACTCAAGTGCTTCAGTAAGAGCTTTTCTAAATCTTTGTTCAAGGTCAGAACTCATAAACAAGCACCTACACATTCAGCAACCAATTTCTCAGTAGAAAAGATACTTAGAAGGAAACTAGCATTATTAGCAACTAAATAATCTAAAAACTAAAAATTTAACTAATATAACCTAATTACTATGATAAGTTAAATTAATTCAATGATATTTAACACTATTCCCAGGCAACAGCTCCAAAAACTTGTTTGATGTTTTCTTAGAGCAAATTTAATAAGCATTTATTTTCAACTCTAAGTATATTCGCAAGTGCACGAATAGCGTCGTAGCAAAGTATGCAAATAATGAGGTCGATCCCACAAAGAATAGGTAAACATACATTAAATCAATTTAACTTATCCACAACTCACACACATGGCATGAGGGATTAGATTTAGGTCAAAACACACATACACTCTAACACCATCTACCAAAGAGAACAAAGAATATGATCATGCAATTTTAAAAGACTACAAACACAAAGTTTGGCTACCAAAAGCTTTGGCTATTTCCTTTTGGCGTTATACCCTCCTTATGCATATACTAAAAGTCTCTTAAACCTGCCCTAGCAAGTTAACTTGCATTTTCCTAGATAAGCTAAGCCAATCACCCATACAAGAGTCATTAGTATTTGTGAAGATGACAAACACATAGACCATATATCTACCGTAAAGTACACTACGCCATCTATGAATACTATTATCATAACCAATTATTAATTAATTGCTTATTACTTCTAAAATTGTCATCCTTTTGAGCTTATTCAATTTTATAACAATCACTAGATGCTTCATCCCTAAGGTAGCTAAGCTTAAAAGAATCTACATCCAATGCCATTCTAACAGATAATATGATTTTATGCAAGTAACATCATAATAAATTATAAGAACCATAAATAAAACATTGATCACATGCTAGAGGTTTTATCTTTATCTTAACAATGCATGAAAGTAACTAAGACATACACATAAAAATAAAAGGATAAAATAAATATATAAACTGCCAATCCCTGTTCACAGTAAAAAATAATTAATTAGAACAAACTTGAAAGCATGAAAAAGGAAGAAAAAGATCACAAGAAGGTCACTCCAAGGCAAGATCGCGTGCAGCTAGGCTAGGGTGCTCTTCCTTGTTGTTTCCAATGGCAAGACTGTGTGCGTTAGGCTAGAGATATCTCCTTGTTGTCAGCAAGGCTTGGGCAGCAAGGTGGGCGTCACTCCTCCTTGTATTTGGCACTCTAAGAAAAACAGCACTACCTATTGGCTTGGCAACTTGCGGCACTACCCTTTCTTTCTCTCTTAAAGCCTACAAGAATATCAAAGTTAGGTATGAGCAAGTGTAAAAGAAATAAACTAAATAAAATAAAAGAGGAAGAAATAAGAAAAACTCAAGGAAGAGGCAGCGGCTAGGCTTGGGAAAGCCTAGGAACTTGTGACTAGGGCTTGGGCGCGGCAACAAGCTAGGAAGCTTGCGCCCAAGCCCTAGGGCTTCACCCTTGTGGCTCCCTCTCTCTCTCTCTCTAAAGATGTGAAATATTGCTTGATCTGTGGTATGTTTTGAAATAATGAGGAGAGAAGGTCTTTATATAGCGGTAAGGAGGTGGAGATTCCTTGGCTTGCAAGGAAAGGGTTTACTTGCACTCCAAGAATGGGCCTTGGGCTGTTTTGGGCGAGTAGACTTTTTCTGGTCGCGGAACTGCTGCGCTGTCTTCACTAAAATGGCCATATCTTGAGCTAGAAGTGTCAGAATCGAGTTCCGTAAAATTTCCTGCGAAGCTAACATCTGTATCTTTCCAACGATATATGGGTTGACATCTGATTAGATCTAGAGAAATACAGAATTTATCTGATTCGATCTAGAGAAATACAGAATTACTGTTGAAATTGCTGCTCATATTTCCAGGGTTTTGACTTCCTTGCAAGTTAAAGACTCCTTGATATCTTTGACTAAGTCTTTCAAGATTCTCCTTCCAAACTAGGATTCCAGAATTGGGAAAGTCTTCTAGTGCAAGGAATAGGCGCATGGGCTCTTGAATATGGACTTGGACTTGGCCCAATCTCCTCTTGCTTGCTTGTCTTGTCTTGTCTTGAGGCCCAACAAATTGTAGAAGCTTTTAGAACCTTTGACTTTGACCCCACATTTCCTAATCCCACTAGGAAACCTTATCCAATTAGGATTTCATTTTTACCATCATGTCCAACTAGGATTTCCCTTTCCTAGTCTAACTAGGGTTAGGTTTTCCTAGTCCAACTAGTATTAGGTTTTCCTAGTCCAACTAGGATTTCTCATTTCTGGCCTTGGACATTGATGATTTTCCTGGTCTAACTAGGATTCCTTATTTGAGTAGGATTTCAGCTTCCTAGTTTCATCAGGATTTCTTTAGTTTTCCTAGTTTGATCAGGAATTGTCCAATTTTAGCTCTTTTGGCTTCTTTCTTCATCTATGCTTCATTTTACCTACAAAACACAAAACTAAACCAAAAGACACAAAAATGTTGAGTTCTTGCACTCTAAGTAAGTGGGTTAGTATCCAAAAATAGTGTAAATTGAGCACTCAACAAAGTCTCTTCTGGGATATACCCTTCAGTTTTATATCCCCTATTATATGTAATGTAACTAAGATAACAACATCAATATGGCCTTCCTGCTCTTCATCCTTTGGACATCTAATTGATGCTTCATTTGCACTAAATATTCTTGTCAATGAGCCTTCCCCAGTGTATAAACTTGTTTAATTTCAGGAGCCTCAAGTGGTATTGACTTAGAGACATCACATGTTCTTTCATTGCGTGGTACCATGTAGTTATGGCAATAAGGAACATGAATGCTGGGACGAATGCAAAAGACACAATCCTTAAAGAAATCCCCAATGCCAAAATTGATGTAATGGAGTTAGACCTCAGCTCATTGGCATCTGTATGAAAATTTGCAGCAGAGTATGATTCCTTGGGTCTCCCACTGAACATTCTTATGTAAGATTAGCAATTATGCCATTGTTATTAGCCTGCAGTTGTTTATTATATACTTGTGAGTCTGAAAATAAGCAGTAAGTAATGCACTCTCTTCTTTGTTGGATTAACAATTCAGGGGTTATGGCAAATCCATACAAGCTTTCTGACGACAACATAGAACTCCAGTTTGCAACTAACCATTTAGGTATGTTACCTAACAATTGTTTCAAGTCTGTCTTGTAGGGCAGTGCAATCTGTTTTCTACAAGGTGCTTTCATCAATTCATTTGTCCCTTGAACCATCCAATGTGCAGGTCATTTTCTTCTCACAAATCTTCTGTTGGAGACCATGAAAAGCACATCGCGAGGAGGGGAGGATTGTTAATGTATCATCATTAGGCCATCAACATGTGTACCCTGGTGGACTGTAACATTGCCAAACCCAGCTCTCAGGCAAAAGATGCAGATTTGGCTAAGGAACTCTGGGGTTTTAGCTTGAGTTTGACCAATCTCAAGGAGTAGGGTTTCAATCTTTTACATTAATTGAATGTACGTGCATGTGTGGTATGTGATGCTCAATACTAGACATAAATTTTCCTTTAGATTGATTTATTTTTATCACGTTGTAATTAGTCTATTAACTTTGTTTCTTAGTCCCAAAAAAAAAAAAGAAAAATGAAAGAGGTAAAAGTTTAGTATTTCATGCTTAAAGTTGGGCTAGGTTCTTTTTTTACTGGGAAAAAAAGAAAAAAATAGTCTATTAACTTTGTTTCTTAGTCCCAAAAAAAAAAAAAAAATGAAAGAGGTAAAAGTTTAGTATTTCATGCTTAAAGTTGGGGTAGGTTCTTTTTTTACTGGGAAAAAAAGAAAAAAAGGAAGAAGATATTTACAAGATAGGTTGATGCTATGTTAGGTGCTAATAAATCGAGTCAAGATGTATAAATTTTTTTTTAAGAATATGATAGAGTAAATAAGGCGTGGCAAGATGTATAAAAAAGAGGAGAACCAAAAAGCACACAAAAATGACCACAAAAACACTATTAAACTGAAAAATTACAAAGACATGTGTGAGCATTGGTTTTATTAAATAAGGGCAAAAACGTCATTTTAAAAATATTACAGTTTAAGAAGAGCAAAACCAATTAACGCATAGTATAGAGAATTTCATTTAATAGTCGAAGCTACTAATAAAAAAAATTTATGTTGTTGGTCAATATAATTCACAGAGACCAATCCCAAAAGAAAGATCTAATGGTAGTACTTCTAAATTACTGAATTAATTTAGTTTTGCTTATCCGAACCGAAATGTGCTTAAATATTCGCTTTAGTTTGCATGTCTTATACTTAATGTAGAATGAATTTCTTGTTGTTTTGTTCATGTTAATCTGATTTTTTTATTTGTACACTACTATATCATCTAATTTGTTTGTCTTTAACCAACCAATCAACCGACAATGATTGTAGTTTGAAATATATGAGGATGTGTAATTGTGTAGAGAGTTGCTAGGGTGTAAGATGAATGATAAGCATAGTGTTCTTGTGCATCTTCCTATAATTGATATAATAATATTTTCTTTTTTCCTTTTCATTGTTTTCACTCTTTTCATTTTTTTTCATTTTTTACTTTTAGAAATTTGTGAAACTAACTCAAATTGAAGTCAATTAAGGACTTTTAAGTTTTACTCTTTTTTTTTGCATTTTTAGAAATTTGACCCTTTAGTAGTGCTCAAACATCCCATTCATAATGTTCAACTACTACTTGAGGGTTAAAAATGTAAATTTTCAATTTTTCATATTTTCTTTTAATTTTTCAATTTTTTAATCAAATTGAAAAAGTTATGTTTTTCTGTAAATGTATGAAAATACAAAAATGCCCATGGCGTGTTACTAATTTTAATAGATGACGAAGTTAACAAAAAAGTGTTAAGTGGGAAATGAAAATGAGTTGTTACTAATTTTAACGGATGACAAAGTGATAACTGTGTATTTAGATTACTGATGTGGCAATCACATAAAGGACTGTTTTATGAATTAAAAGGATTTATATAAGAATTTTAAGACACCTCCGGCCCCTACATAAAAAGGGAGGTCTAAAAGGACATAAGTCTAATTTTCTGTTTATTATATCAATATATTACCTATAATGGATATCTTAAATTTTAATTATATGTGTTCTAATATTAGTAACTGTTATAAATATAAGTATAGACATCGATTTAAAGAAGTTGAACTGATATCAATACTCTATACAAATTTTTTTTTTTTCTTTTGTTTAGAACTGATTTTGAAACTATAATTGGTATCAGTTTATGGTAACAAAACTGATATGTACTCTTCATATAATTTCAGTATTAAAAACCGATATCTTTTTTTTAAATTTAGTGATATGTAACACATGTTTTGATATAATTCGTCAATATTAAACATCTAGCTATTGCATATTTATTTAATTGCCACATGCTTAGAATAAACATCCATTTCATATCAAAAGTCCTCAATTGTCATATATTTCAATGAGGAATGCTATCCACCTTCTCCTTCTACCTTCTCCTTTATTATTCACATTTCAAAATGTATTTTCACTATCCGAACCGTTCATATTTTAGATAATTATTTGAAGATCATCTCTGCAAAAAATAAACTAAATCGGAAATCGTTTGTTCATGTAATTGTTATAAATAAACTAACAGTCAATGAAATTGTTACCATAACCATCTGTTTATTTTATCATAGTTATATAACCAAATGATTTCCGATTTAATTGATTTTTTGTAGAGATGATCTTCATTGTTAGATCTAAGAAATGAACGGTTCTGATCATCAATTTACGATGTAAAATGTGAATAATAAAGGAGAAGATGAATGGAGAATGTGGATAGCATTCCCCTATTTCAATATCTCCAAGGATTCAAAAGTTTTCTACATATTACAAAAATTAGGAGGAGACCTCTATCCATAACCCCTTCAAAGTATACTTAAAGAGAGACAGGAGTATACACAGAAAAATGTACAAAATGCAAAACAAGCCCTAAAGGCAATCACATGAAAATTTCAATCCAACCTGTAACCACCTATTTGTTCAGAAATCCACCCAGAGACATTTAGCTTTGCATCCATCCTTGAAGTAGCAATTCCATGGCCACTACCTCTCAATCGGTTTTGAAGAAGACATAACATAAACCCTAAGTTTTGATAATTAATGCTAAGGATCAGTTCTATTAGCCTGTCCTTCAAATAAAATTTATCGTATATCTTCATTCTAGCTTTGCTTTGTGAAACGAAACTGCTTAAACCGATGCTGATCAGTAAACTGGACTTCTTGAAGAACACAGTTGACCTGTAATAACATGAAAGGCATGCATGAAAACTTAATCTATTATCAACCACTAGTTCAGCAGTAAATTACAATTTCAATTAATAAGATAGAGGATAATGATACAAATATAGTTAGTAATGGCACACCAATTGCATGCCTAGAATATTCTCCCCATGTCATATAAAAAAACAAGGATAAGCATGAAACAGGTCTCTTAGTATAATGAAGGGAATCCATTGTGTGTTTACCTTAAGGGAGGTCCATGCTACTCTTCCTTTTTTTTATTTATTTTTTGTTTTTGTATACTTGCATTGTAAGCAAGAAAACAAAGCTAAATGGCTGTCCATAATGGTTGTGTACTCAGTAGGCTCAGCCATCGTGTGTTTACCTTGAGGGAGGTCCATGATACTCTTCCTTTTTTCAATTTATTTTTTGTTTTTGTATACTTGTATCGTAAGCAAGAAAACAAGGCTAAATGGCTCCATAGTGTCATTACTACTCCTTTTCTTTTTGAACATTGATTCTTAGGCACAAATTTTATTTACAGAAAATTAGACTTATGTCATTTAGACCTCCCTTTTTATGAAGGGGCCGGGGGTGTCTTAAAATTCTTATATAAATCCTTTTAATTCATAAAACAGTACTTTATGTGATTGGCACATTAGTTATTGTAATACACATCAGCAATCTAAATACACAGTTATTATCTGTGATTTAAAATTGCCACATCAGTTTTAGTTTGAAATATATTTTTCAAAAACTGGTGTGATATGTGTGTGTTATCTTATGTTTGAATTAAGAAACCAGATTAGTGTAGGGCTTTGGTATGTCTGCATCTTTTGTTCAGATCAACGCATGGTGGGTTTACTGTTTCAAGCATCTCTTTTATGTATTCATCCTTTTCCCAAGAGATTCACTCGGAACTACCATTCTTCCTGGTACGTGGGTTTTATATGTCTTTCTGTTTATATTCTTTTAGTTTCTTGATTAATTTTGTAAGGAGTTTTCATTTTTTTGTTCGTTTATAATCTGGTGCATTCTCGCCTAGCTGTTGTGCATGGTTGGGAAACTTATGTGTTTGTCTTCTTGTTTTCAGATAACTATGGACGTGGTTGTCATTGCGAAACTGGCATATAATGGCAAATTATTGTTACACCCTATAATTGCCGGTACAACCTTTAGGGACTCGTTTTGTTGATCTAGTGGACGGGTTGTACCAACTCCAATACTCCATTGACAATCACCCGGAATGTATGTTGCAGACAGACTTAAATTTGAATATGCTCCACATGGATTTTTTCAGTCAAAGTAAACACTCTGTCAAAATACAAATAATTCACCAACCTTATCACCAAGTTTGCACCGATAATAGCAACCGTATAGGTACACAATCATTTGACGCTGAAGGCCAAGTGCACACTGATGGGGATGATTTTTTGATTAAGTACGCCACACCAACCACAAAAATGTACCTATCAGACCCTTGGAGAAGCTACATTCAACATGTCGGGCAGAAATTCGATGGTGGGATTATAGAATTCAGACAAAAATTGGTAAAGTATGCCATTGAAAAAGGGTTTGTATTCAAATATATCAAGAACGATCGTGAAAGGGTGACTGCTGAATGCACTAAGAAAACTTCGGATGGGTGCCAATAGCGTGTGCATGCATCTGTATGCCTTACCAATGGGTACTGTTATATTAGAATGTTGGACAATGCACACACTTGCAAAGACCAGGTGCGTGACCAAAAGAGTACCATGATGACTTCAAAGACTATCTCTTCCATTTTAGTGGACTAGGTGCAGACCAAACCTTTGCTGAAACCAAAATTGTTAAGGACTTTAAAAAAAACTACGGGTTGGATATTGCATACCACTAAGCATGGTATGGGAATGAGCTGGCTAAGAATGAAGTGCTCGGGAATGATATCTTACAGTACCAGCAAATGAGTGGTACGTTGATTGTTTGAATAATACCAATCCACACATCAATTAGACATGCTTTCTTGTTCATGATTTGGGGATATTTCAAACATGAGGATTTCAAAATAAGAAACACAGGTGCCCTTATTTAGGAACACTAACATATGGTACAAGCTGCATTTCTAAAACCACAAATTATGGAATATCAAATTAGACTAATAAAACAAAAATATCACAGCCAACCCATCGGAGTCAAACACAATTCTATAGTTAACTACCTGTGTTTATGGGATCAGAATGCAATTGCAAAAGGACAAAAAATCCACACCGACCATGAGGCATGCTTCTTTTCTCTATTCATGGTTCAGAAATATTATAAACATGAAAACTTCAAAGCAACAACCCGAGAACGACACTACATATGTTCATATGAAAATCCTATGGTACATGAAATCCACAAATTTCCCCCAGAAAATCAAAAAAACATAAAACACACCAGAAACCCACACCAATCAATAATGGGACATACGAATGGCGGCTCAATCTGTGCCTTGCCTGTAACGACCCGTACCTTCCTAAGTAAATGATAATAGGGCCCAACGTTGACTTTTGGATCTAACAAGATTTTAGCTTTGACCTTGGGTCCGTTAGGAAGGTCTCGAGCTCACGAGTTCATAGACATGCGGTATGGGTGATTTAGAGTTACGGTTAAAAAGTTATGAACGTGATAAAAGAGCTCAAGGTTGACTTTTTAAATTACTTGGAGTTTAGAGTTGACTTTGACATGGTTGCGTAGAGCTCGACTTCACGAGTTCGTAGACACGTAGCATGCGTCGTTTGGAGCTACGGTTTGTGAAATACGGAGGTTCAAAGTGAGGGGCAAACTTGTAATTATGTTAAAATGGGTTTAAATTTCCAGAAATTTCTAGAAATTTCCCCCCTCTTTTTAAATTCTCTCTCCTCTCCTCTTCACATGCGAGAACACTCCCCCCCTCAGCTTCTCTCCCCTGCGCGACCTTCCCCCCAGCCACTCCGACCACCCAGACCTGCCGGCGACGTCGCCAGACGCCGGCCAGCCACCTTCCGACGCCGCCCAGCCCCTTTTCTCTCTCTCTCTCTCCCGATCTCTCTTTGCCCCTGCGCACGACTGGAGCTTGCAGCTCCAGCCATTTCCGGCGACCCCAGGCGGCGTGAAGCAGTCTCCAGCCGCCGGCCAGCCACCTCGGTGCTCCCCCACGGCAGCCAGCCGTCCCCCAACGAGAAACGACGCCGGAAAAGCACCCAGCCCGCCGCCATGTGTTCGTCAATTCCGGCCAGATTCCGGCACCAATCCCCGTGATTTTAGTTGGGTTTTTGTCCTCTTCTTATGGGCTTTCATTCCCCTATAATTTAGTTGTTCAATTTTGGGAAATTGTGAGAGATTGAAATTTTGGGGTTTGAGACCCATTTCGGTTTTAGCTATGTTTGGGTGAAATTAATAGTTATTTTGTGCAATTGAAGCATAAGATACGAATTAGGGGTGATTAGGGACTAGAT
>QANT01008010.1:0-53042 GCA_003254885.1 Purshia tridentata | reverse complement strand
TCTAGAATTTTAAATCACATCATTTTAAATTCCGTTATTTGTGAATTCCTTAGTAATTTCAAACTACTGCATCCAAACGTATCATTAGCCATATTCTCTTTACATCTTTAATTAAAAAAAAAAACAAAAGTATTACTCTCTCTTAACATTTGATTTCCTTTCCACACCTATCTCATATTTGTCATTGACATTTACATGTTAGCTAAATAAGAAAATTTACATATTCTAGAATTTTAAATCACATCATTTTAAATTTCGTCATTTATGAATTTATTAGTAATTTCAAACTACTTCATCCAAACACATTATTAGCCATATTCTCTTAACATCTTTAATTAAAAAAAAAAACCAAAAGTATTACTCTCTCTTAACATCTGATTTCCTTTCCACATATGTATACAAAATTAATTTTATTGGATTCACTACTTCTTTACCTAAAACATAAAACATTCAATTATATTATATTAATTTATAATTTAACTATGTTTTTTTTAAAGCTTTTGGTTGTTGCTTGGGAAAATCAAACTCTTTATAAATCGAGGTATACGAAGGACTATATGGTAATTTAAGCGGATTAAAAGTTTTCTTAGGCAAATATGTCCGCACGTGCGAGAGATACCGTGCTTGGCTTTTTTGGAGGAGTAAGTCCCTCACTGACCGAAGGCCCCAAAGCAAATTGCATTTGTTGGCGAGGGTTTACAATCTGCACGCTCTCTCTTTCGCTCTGTATATGAAGCTGACGAGCTCGCACCAGCGTTCCCGTCGAATTCTGGGTCGGATCTCCGATTAGGTAACCCTTCGCGTTTCAAGTGGCAGCTAAGCTTTTACTTTTTACTGTTTCCAAACTCAAACGTAAAACGAATCGGATATGCATACGGGTCTGCCAATACCCTTTTTTTTTTAAATTTTAAGACGAAATCTTAGTTCATGAACCTAATTTGCAAATTCAGTTGATTTTGAATAAGCGTTGCCTATCTTTTACTCATTTTGTCAGCTCCAAATTTTCTGCAACAACAGCCAAGGCGCCCAAGGTAGTTTTCTGGGCAAATTTTGGGGTTTTTTGTGTGCTCTTGTTTTGAAATTGACTTGGGTTTTTGTTTAAATTTAAATTTGAAACTGGGTTGAATTTATAATAGTAGTACTTTGTTCTATTTTAAGTGCTAGTTAGAAGATATATGGAAGACAGAAACAGCAACCAAATCGATCCATTTCTCAAATAGAAAGTGTACAGAGCTGCCATTTGATGTTTTTAAGGATGTTTTACTTAACATAAATGAAGTGCACTTATTTCACCTTTTAAAATCAATGCTTCCTCTCTCTCTCTCTCTCTCTCTCTCACATTAGTTTACGGGGATTGGGGAGGAGAGTTATTTTCTTGTAAGACATGTATTGCGTGAGGCATGAGATGTTGACAAGCAGGTGTATTTCCTAGGTTTTTCTATGTGATTTATTTATTTATTTTTTCAACCATTAGAAGCTGAAAGCTATTAATTAACTACTATACGTACAAAACCATATGCAATCCTCTATCATATATGTGAATGGCGACCCCTATTCCAAATTTCCTAGTCAGCTTATTTAGAGGTTGACTTTGATAACTAGGATGCATATTGATTCCTTTTCTTTGATTTCGCTAATGGCATGATAGTTCCAATGAGATGGCATCTTCACATAATGTCGAGTTGGAGGCAGCGAAGTTTTTGCACAAACTCATTCAGGATTCTACAGATGAGCCTGCCAAACTTGCCACAAAGCTTTATGTGGTTTGTGTAGTTTTCTCTCAAAGTTTATTTTTTTTTATCTCTCTCCCCCTATTTTAACTTCTGTTTGTTATGACATGTATGCAAGTATATTTATTTGCATTTTTTTTCTCTGAGAAATGCAGATATTACAACACATGAAGTCAAGTGGGAAGGAGCATTCCATGCCATATCAAGTGATATCAAGGTAAAGATTAATAATAATGTCTTCCCCCCTATTTAACTGTATTTTTGTTAAATACTGGACTTATTTCAGAAATTTAAGAAATAGTGCATTAGTTATTTAGACCTGTGAAAGAATTTAAAAATACGTTTGCATTGTTATTATTTTAGACAGGGTTGGTGAATTAAGGAAATCCTTATGATCATGAACTTAATTATTTAATATCATAAACTTATCAAGCTTACAAGGACGTATGCTTTTATGTACTTTATTTATAGGGACGATGAGGCTGCATTTGTCTTTATTTGGGTATACATGTCACACTGTGAGGGTAATTGAATTATATCCAATAATTTGGTCAGATCATTAAATAATATATTTTTTTGTGGTAGAAAATATAATTAATTTAAAATTAAACTGCTTTAGTTTAGAACATTCTTTTAAATTAACTGTTTTCTGGTTTAGTTGTTCATAATGTACCTATTGTTTTAATGCTCATTTGATAGTTCCTATCAGTCTTAGTTTTTCCTTCTTTTTCTGTGTATCAATTGTTGCCATGAAGAATGCAACTTAATAGCCTAAGTGCTCGATTTCTCTTAGTTGACTTGTCAATTGGGTTTTCCTCCCCCATCATCTTTTTCTGGGGGTGTGGGTCTTATATTTTCTCTAACTTATCTTCCTTGATCCACCAAGGGCCATGGAGACTGTTATTAATCAACACGGTCTTGATATTGAAGCTTTGAAGTCACGCCTTCCTCTGTCTGGTTTAGCACAAACAGGTAATTCTGCAAGGTGCATTTTGAGGTTTATTCTAATTTTTCAATCGAACCTGCTCTTTACAATTTTTGGTCATTTTGAGATAATTGTGCATATTTTTTCCTGCAGGGTCTTCTCAGGTGGTTGGAGATTCCAATGCAGGCTTGGCCGAAAATGAGATGTCTAATATGGACCCATTTTCTTCAAGCAGACCACCTGTTGGTCCTACCAGTACTGGGCATGATTATTATCAAGGATCTGCAACTCATCGCAGTAGTCAGTCTTTTGATCATGAAAGTCCTTCTAGTTTAGACTCTAGGTCTGCTAATTCACAGTCACAAGAAAGGCGTGATACAGCAAACTGGGACAAACAGGTGAATCGAAAGGATGGTAAAAAAGCTACCACAAAGAGGAAGAGGGGAGATACATCTGTACCTACGGAACCACATCTTGACAACCCTCAGCATCCTGATACTCGAAACACTGTAGTTAATACAAGGAAGGGAAAGATGAACAAGGTTGAACCGCCAGCTGGATTTTCAATTAAAGGTGGTGAAAATCCTAATTTTAATATTGTTCCGAGTAGTGGTCAAATGGAACATTTTGCATCGTTATCTGGAAGCATGAGACCAATGCTTAGACCCAAGCAAGAAGGTCAACATTTAATTGAAAAGCAGTTGGATTTGACAAACACTAGCAATCCAATGTCTCGGGCTCCGAATCCAAAACACCCTGAAGAAGTGGAAGTTTCCTCTACCCATAGTGCCTCAGTACAGCAGCAAACTGCTTCCCTACCTCCTACACACGACATTATGGGTGTGTGGAATCAAAATAAAGCTGGGTTTCCATTTGAAAAATCTCAAGTTCCCAGGTTTTCTTCTAACGTTGTCGTCCCAGGTAATATGGCAGCAGAAATTCCAATGCAGCAGTCAATGGCTCCATCACATGGATCAAGTAAGACTTTGGAAAATATTGTTATCAAAGTTGTGGGATTAACTTGTTGGAAAGCAATGCACCTGAGTTTTTTAGATAGCAAAATTTTAGGATGTTTCAAATTTTCCCAGGATATAAGTTAGTATAGAAATTTTTTGACCTACAACCATGTCGTTAAAGAATCCCCTTACAACGAGATGATTTGATTTTGACATCCACTTTAGTGTTGGCTCTGGTTGAATTATATTGAAGCACTAATTTATCTATTCAAATGATATATTCTGCGTTTTATTATCTTTATTTTTAATTTATTACACATAGAATTAATTATTCAAACTGAGTTGATCTTATCAAGGAGGCTGAAGCTTCTCAGATATCTCCTGGGTCATTGAGTAATTTAGGCTCACATGATTTTGGTTGAAATTCAGGTTCTTTTGGCAAGATTTATGGAGGTTTGCCTGGTGCTTCTAGTTCATATCAAGTAGCAGAACCAGGATTCTCAAGTCCAATGCAATTCAGTGGCACATTGCCCTCAACTGGAAAAGTTACAGAGCATGATGGAGGAAATGCTAATATATTAGCTGATGCAAATAAGATAGCACAGGTACTTATTTCCGTCCATTATGTGATCCACTTGTACGCAAAACGAGGGCATGCTCAATCGTGCCCATCATGCCAAACTTCAGTGGTTTTTAGTGTTCTCACATGATGTATCAGGAAAGAGATCTACTAAAAGAAAACATTAGTTGCTACTGGAATATACATATGATTTGTGTTACTCCCTCAAATGTGTGTGATTTCAATCTTTTTTATCATCTCCCTTTTCTTGTCTTTTTGAATGATTTTACTTTGTGTTTATTTCATACTTGTAGATCTTTTATATATTTTTTCTGTACATAGAATCATTTGCAATTCTGCACTTCGAAGGTTTTTGTGTATGTGTTCATTTGCTTCTGTTACACAATGTTTTGTTCATAGGCTGGCAGACAAAATAGTGCATTAGAAATGAGTATACTGAGAAGTGGAGCTCCTAGAGATACTGGTAAATCTCCAGTTCACCTGGCTCCTCCATCCTCTGGCATGCCTTTCAAGGAACAGCAGTTGAAACAACTCAGAGCGCAGTGCCTTGTCTTTTTAGCCTTCAGGTTAGTTTTCTTTTGAATTCAATGTTATTCTTTTTAGTCAAGGTGCTATCCAGTTCAAATCTTTGTCTTTGTTGGGTTAAGTTGTGGTTTTCTGGGCGCAGAAATGGTTTGATGCCAAAGAAACTTCATCTTGAAATTGCACTTGGAAACATTTTCCCTAAAGATGGTAACTAGTTTGTAATTTTATTTTCTTATAAAAAGTCCTCATTTACTAACTTGCCAAAGCACTGGAATGTGGTAACTTTGTATTATCAGCCTTCATGCATTGACTCATAAAAATTCTGGTGGCAATACAGATGGACCTCGAAAAGACTTCATGGACCATAAAGGAAAACCAGAGTCTTCAAATGAGCCAAATAACATTTCTGATGCTACTACGCCACTTGGAAGACTAAACAATGAGAGGGATCCTGATAAAATGCTTCCAGGTGCCTTGTCTACTGGAAAATTCCCAGAGACTGACCCATTGTCAAAAGAAACTGAGAACCCAAAAATGGAGGAAACAAATGGCCCACCTTCGGAAAATTTTGTGCCCACAGAAGAAAGAAAACATTATCTTGCTTCACGGAAAACGGATGCTGAAATACAGTCTCAGGAGACAGCCTCACTGGCATTTCTAACCATGGCATCACAGCAGCCTGTGGACAATATGGAAAATGGACATTTGCAAGTTGGAAGGGGTAACCAAGCTTCTTCTCTAATGGGTATGAATAAGCAGAACTCTGAGATAATTGGCTGGACTGGAGTTGGCAGTCAAAATGGAGTTTCCAGGGGATTGTTAGCAGCATCTGCTGGTCAGCCTGAGTTGGTGTCTGAAAGAAAAGATAACACACCCAGCCAGTTCCAAAATCTTGGTAGCAACAGTGTTTTGGTTAATCAACATACTGATAATCACACAGCTTCTTTTTCATTAAGAGATCGTTGGAAACCAATTTCTGGAATTGGCAACGATCAGCACACAGTAGTTGCATCAAAAGATACTCATATGATGCCAAAACATGTGTCTCAGGGTGAGAAAATTATCTTTAAATCAATCTAGGTTCAGAGTTTTTTCTTTTGTAGTGATCTTGCTTCTTCTGGTAGATGTGGTGTAGATGATCCATAGATGATTCATTGACACACTGAAATATAACTTTGTTTTATTTTATTGCAGAACAAGTAAAGGAAGATAACTCTGTATCTCCTGATTTGCCAATTTCACCAAAATACACTATGTCAGAGAAGTGGATTATGGATAAGCAGAAAAAGAAGCTCGTAGATGAACAAAATTGGGCACTAAAACAGCAAAAAGCAAAGCATAAAATTGGCACAAGTTTTCACAAGTTAAAGGTCCGCTAGAATAATTTATGTTGTGCTTCAAAATTGTTTGTCTTTTTTATTATCAGAACATCTTTTTCACATAATTCCTGCCTGGTGATTGCTATGGGTTTAATTTATGGTGACTGATTATTATTATCTTTTTAAGTCAGCTTTTTTAGCCAGAACATCTTACATGTCACGAGACTTTGACATCTTTTACAGCTTTATTTTTGATAAGTAAAAAGTTTGTTGAAAAAGTGGCTACTAGGACTAATCCCTTCTTCTTTCCTGACTATTTTTGCTTCTTGCTTCTTTACACAATGTATCGATTATTTACTAGATTTGATGACCCTGTGTGCTTGAATTTGTGCTTTCATATATTCGTATGGTCATTTCATTGCAAATAGATAAATTTAACGTGATGCATGGTTTGTTAGGTCCATTTTTGTCTTATATTTGATATTGGGAGTCTCATGTACTGCATTTTACTACTTGCGGTGTAGGAAAATGTGAGCTCATCTGAAGATATATCTGCAAAAACCAAAAGTGTTATAGAACTGAAAAAACTCCAACTCTTGGAGCTGCAACGCCGTCTTCGGAGGTTATTGATCATCCTATTATCCTTTTGAGCTTCCAAGTGGAGACCAATTACTCCCTCTGTCCCTTTACAGAATTGTCTGTTTTGCAATGCAGATTTTATAAAACTATATTAATGCTTTCTTACCAAATTTTAAGGAACTTTTTAATGTTTTCCTACCTGCTCATGTGTTTACATTCAATTGTTACTCTTTACTTTTTAAATTTAAAAATACGAAGTACTTCATATCAAATGTTATTAAAGAGATTACTAAGGTTCTTGTGGAAAAAGTGGAGGGAAATATTTGAAATTTTGGCAGTGGGCAAAAGTTTTTGGATTCCTAAAAGTGCGCACCATTTATTTGGGACAGTGAGAGTATATCTTAATCTCTGTCTTCACAATCTAACTAATGCAATTCTTCTGTATAAATTTGATTTATTTCCTTGACACATAAACCGAGTTTTGTTTTATTTGGGCAGTGAATTTTTGAATGATTTCTTCAAACCAATCAATACTGAAATGGACCGCGTGAAATCTTTTAAGAAACACAGACATGGTAGGAGGATAAAACAAATTGAAAAGTTTGAGCAAAAGATGAAGGAAGAGCGACAAAAGAGAATTCGGGAGAGGCAAAAGGAATTCTTTGGTGAGATAGAGGTCCACAAGTAAGTATTCTGTATTGTCCAGTGCCTTCTAATTTTTTTCACATTTTATGTTTTGGATGATCTATAGTAATCATTACTACCATTCCCCCCAGTTCATCTGCTTTATGGGGCGTTGTGCATGCATTTTGACTTGTTTTCTAATCTGGACTTCAGGGAAAGATTGGATGATGTGTTCAAAATTAAGAGAGAGCGCTGGAAGGGTTTCAATAAATATGTAAAGGAGTTCCACAAAAGGAAGGAACGTTTCCATCGTGAGAAGATTGATCGGATCCAACGTGAAAAGATAAATTTATTGAAGATCAATGACGTGGAGGGGTATCTGCGAATGGTGCAGGTATGTTCTAAATTTTACTGACTTTAGGATTTCATCTTATATTTGTTCAATTTGCATAACATTTTTGGAACTCATGATAGGATGCCAAATCTGACCGTGTTAAGCAACTTCTCAAAGAGACGGAGAAATATCTTCAAAAGCTTGGATCCAAGCTACGAGATGCAAAGGCTTTGGCAAGTCGGTTTGAGCATGATGTGGATGAAAGTGGAACTGCAATTGTTGCTGACAATAGTGAACCTATTTTTGGAAATGAAGATGAAAGCGACCAGGCGAAGGCATGTTTGTTCTTTGTGCGCTTCAGTCTCATTTAAGGTCTCGCTCATTTTGTTATTTTATATCCTTTTGCAGCATTACATGGAGAGCAATGAGAAGTACTATTTGATGGCTCATAGGTATAGCTATTGCTTCTTTATTTTAGATTTATTGTTGATGTCACATCTCTTTGTAACATTTATGGAGTGATGGCTGAACTCAGCTAACCTCTGGTTTCTTTTATTTGTTTCTCTGAAAAATTTATTCTTTATGTTAGAAGTTGGAAGTTCTATTTCTTCAAAAAAAATAAAACTCTGGGTATCTTGAAGCTGTCAATTGAAAAATTGTTTTTCCCTGATAATACTGATTTAAATGCTCTACCTAAGTCTCTTACAATTAACATTGGTATTTGCAGTATAAAAGAGAACATCGCGGAGCAGCCTTCATGTCTTCACGGTGGAAAATTGAGAGAGTGAGTAGAATGTGCTTAGCTGTAGTAATATTTTACTGTTTTGTTCTTTGGGTGGGTGAAGGGTTGGGGAGGGTAAAAAGGATCTTTTTTTCTCAATTTTTAGTGATATTCTTATTGGGTGGAGGGGCTTTATTGCGATATTGTTACATTTTAACCTTCTCCCCTCATGGATTCAGGTCTTTTGGTTTCATTTCAGGTGTGAATTAATATTATTATTTTTTAATGATAGTAGTTTTTGACCTGCAGGTATCAAATGAATGGATTGAGGTGGTTGGTGTCGCTATACAATAATCATTTGAATGGTATTCTGGCTGATGAAATGGGCCTAGGTAAAACTGTGCAGGTAGGGAGTGAATTTGAATATGCACTTATCCCTTTAGTCTTTTTCCAGTTTACATGTCCAGATTCTAAACCATGTTATGTTTTTAGGTTATTTCTTTAATTTGTTACCTGATGGAAACAAAAAATGATCGGGGACCTTTTCTAGTGGTTGTGCCATCTTCAGTTTTATCTGGATGGGAATCAGAAATTAACTTTTGGGCCCCCAGCATTCGTGGGATCGTCTATGCTGGCCCCCCTGAGGAGAGGCGTAGGCTATTCAAGTAATCACAAAAAACTGAACATCTACTTTCTTCCTTTTGTGGTTTATTTATATTTGTACATAAACTCAGAGGTTACTTATGTTGCAGGGAAAGAATAGTTCAACAGAAATTTAATGTCCTCCTTACTACATATGAGTATCTGATGAATAAGCATGACAGACCTAAACTGAGCAAAATACACTGGCATTATATAATAATTGATGAAGGCCATCGCATAAAGAATGCTTCCTGCAAATTAAATGCAGACTTGAAGCATTATCAGAGTTCTCACAGATTGCTGTTAACTGGAACTCCACTACAGGTTCCCGGCTCTCTTATTTATTTTTCTCACTTGTTTTTGTAATAAATTTATATTTTTTCATTGGCTGGTGTATTAATGTGGTACCTGATTAATTTTTATGCTTCTGTTTTGATTAGAATAATCTTGAGGAGTTGTGGGCGCTGCTGAACTTCTTGTTGCCTAATATTTTTAATTCATCAGACGATTTTTCTCAGTGGTTCAACAAACCCTTTGAAAGTAGTGGTGATAGCTCAGCTGATCAAGTAAGCCTTGGAGTGTTGTTTTTGACACATTGACGTTTTAAAAACTCTTATGGCTCTAGTTGCATAATGGCTCATGTATTTATTGTTGGCTTATGTTGGCAAGGCCTTACTCTCTGAGGAGGAGAATCTATTAATCATAAACCGTCTTCATCAAGTACTTCGACCATTTGTACTTCGGAGGCTGAAGCATAAGGTTCGTAAATGTGTTTTGTATTTAGCAGTAGCATTTTCCATTTGGAAAGTTTTTTAGTACATGTTGACATATTGGAGTTCATTTGTGCTTGTGTGGCTTTAGAAATCTTTTTTTTTTTTGTAATTTATTGTGTACATATGCATATATGCGTTTATACCCATGTGTGCATGTTTATATTACTCTGGAAGTCTTTATTGGGTATCCATTTGTGTAGGTGCTCTGGTCAAGGAAAATGTATTGTCACCATAAAACTTTATGGCAGTGACTTTCTATGTTAACATTGTGCCTTCTTCATGAAAATACCATATGTCAGTCATTTTAGGCATTAAAAATGTCTAGCTTGTTCTGTCCTAGGATTGTGGAGATGGACACTGAACAACAAAAAAAGGAAGGCACATGTTGACTGTTTGTTCGGTCATGATAGCCAATGTAAATTGATGGTCAATGTGATGCTGCATGATCGATTTGAGTTTAATTTCCAATAGTACACGGTTTTTAGTGCATCTGGCTTTTACAACCTTTTTTGAACATGATCAGTTGTTCTATAATTGTACCTCTGTGTCCTTGAGTCTAAAGTATATCTAGCTTTTGTATTTGATTTGTTATGGGTTATGTTGCATTGGGGGAAAAAAACATTTTCAGTCAGTGTTTTACCCCGAAAACTGATTTGGTCCCCGTGGTTTCAAAATTCCACATTTGGTCACTGTGTTTTATGTTTTTTGCAATATGAGAAAAATTTTAACAAACTCAAAATTTCAATTTTTGTTTAGAATTCAAATTGAAGGTTACATACATTAGTTTTTGTCATTTTTGAGTGAGGAATTTATTAGTTTTAATTTGAGAAAAAAATTTCATCTTAGTTATAAAATGTTTTTAAATTGCAAACAATATGAAACACAAGGACCAAATGCGGAGTTTTGAAACCACATGGACCAAATTTGTTTTTGGGGTGAAACACGGGGAATAAAATTGTTTTTTTACCCTTCTGGGTCTTAAGTAATGTTTTATTGAAGTATCTGTTTTAATTTTTAAATTTATAAATGTTGGAATTCTCTATGTTAATGTTCTGGCATTTTGAATTTCTTTTTCTCAGGTTGAGAATCAGCTACCTGAAAAGATTGAGAGACTTGTACGATGCGAGGCTTCTGCTTACCAGAAACTGTTGATGAAGAGGGTAGAAGAAAATCTGGGTACAATTGGAAATTCAAAGGTATTTTTAATTCTCACTTTCATAAAGGCAAGGGAACTCCAAATGTGTCTTATTATAATATGCACGTATTGTTTTCAGGCCCGGTCAGTGCACAACTCTGTTATGGAGCTTCGAAATATATGCAATCACCCATATCTCAGCCAGCTTCATGCAGAGGAGGCATGTTCTTTCCCTGTTCATCTTAAATTCTTATTTGCTCTAATAAATGATTCTGGAAGGGAGAAGCAAAATAATTTTTATTATTACCTTGTGTTCTCAAAGATTTTTTCTTCATTTTTCTAGAGTGCCCAATTAAGAATTTTTATTTCTCTTTTCTTTTCTATGCTGAGTTATTTTTCCTGTGGATGAATCTCTTTATCTGATTGCTTCTTGTAGATTGATAACTTAATACCAAAGCATTATCTGCCACCAATTATAAGGCTTTGTGGGAAGCTTGAGACATTAGATCGATTACTTCCCAAGCTAAAAGCAACAGATCATAGGGTATGGATGGCTTTTCATTATGTACTGTGTTTTGTTCTTTTTTCAGATTTTCTAGTTTTTGGATATGATATGAGTCTTATTAGACTACAAATGGCTGACACTTCAATCTGCAGGTTCTTTTCTTTTCTACAATGACTAGGCTACTTGATGTTATGGAGGAATATCTCAACTATAAACAGTATCGGTACCTTAGGCTGGATGGACATACATCTGGGGGTGATCGCGGTGCCCTCATTGATATGTTCAATAAACCGGATTCTCCCTTTTTTATCTTTCTTCTCAGGTGATCCTTGATATTTTGTGCATTTTTTGCCTCTTGTTTCCCCCTGTTTTTACTCGATGAGGTGTTTCAGAAGTTTACTGGAACATCAGTTCTGGGAGGTGTTGAGGTTTCCAGGCTTTCTCTTTTCCCCTCTCTATTATTTTACTTGTAGGCAAAAGTGTTGAGTCCTCTTTTACCCCTGATTTACGCTGTTATTAGCAAGTAGAAAATAAAAAGTATAAAAATCTTTGATGTGCTGTTCACTTCTGTTGATATGTGTCTGCATGTGTGCACACAAGTCAGAATGGTACTGACAATTGTGATATCTTGATAGCATTCGGGCTGGTGGTGTTGGAGTAAATCTTCAAGCTGCAGATACTGTGATAATATTTGACACAGACTGGAATCCACAGGCAATTTACGAAATTGCTGTTCATTAATTTTCATTTTGATTTAACTATTGATTTTCAATTCTAGAGTTGATTTAGTTTTTTTGTTGGTGAATTCTCAGGTTGACTTGCAAGCGCAGGCAAGGGCTCATAGAATTGGCCAGAAGAGGGATGTTCTTGTTCTTAGATTTGAAACGGTAGGCAGTTTCCCCCATATGTTATGTTTTAAGACAAAGTACATGTATAAAACATTCTTTTGCTTCTATGTTTGTCCTGAACTTAAAGCATCCCCAATATGGAAGTCTGTATATTGAATTGCTTGAATTGTTTCTATTGTTTAAGGTTCAAACTGTTGAAGAACAAGTCAGAGCTGCAGCTGAGCACAAACTGGGAGTTGCTAATCAGAGCATTACAGCCGGTTTCTTTGACAACAATACAAGGTAAATTGGATAGTTGCTGAGCTAAACTCTGTTGCATGCTTTTATACAGCAGTTCCCTAATTGTCCTTGAAAATTGCTTTACCACAGTGCTGAAGATCGAAGAGAATATTTGGAGTCTCTTTTGCGTGAGTGTAAGATAGAGGAAGCTGCACCTGTGTTAGATGATGATGCTTTAAATGATCTCTTGGCTCGCAGGTAGATACAGTTTGAGGGTTTTTGTTTTCCATCTGTCTGTTCTTGCTTTAAATGTGACCTGTCATCTACATGAGACAGGCTACATAAACCATTTCATTCTTGTTTCAGCATAAACATGTGCATGATATACAAGAATAACAATTCTATAGGTTTCTTGAATAGAGGAAAACATCCTTCTTAATTTTTAAGTTACCTTTTACAAGGAGCTCTACACTGCAGACAACTTGTATGGTTGTACCTCAACATTTTGCTTGGCCTTTGGTAAATTTTACTGTTTTTCAGAAGCAATGATGAATTTTCTGTCGTCTTTTTTTCCCACGGTAAAATTATCTACAAATTCAGTAGGGCTGGGAATTTCACAATCAGAAAGCATTAAAAATTTTTATTAGGGATGTTAAAAGCAAAGCCCTTATTGTATTGGTTGATTCTTTTCTTGTCATTGGTTTAAATGTTTTCATTACTTTGATTCATTTGAAAAGCTACTTCCCCTCCCAAATGAAGGAAAATACATTTCTGTTTGAAATTGAATCATCAATGATTCTCTCTTATTTGCAGTGAGCCAGAAATTGATGTCTTTGAATCAGTCGACAAAAGAAGGCAAGAAGAAGAGATGGTATTCACTTAATCATTTGCACTCAGTGCTCTCTGTCACTTTGGTTTTATATGGCATGAATATCCTTGTAAATTTCACATGCTACCTACTTCTCTTATATGACAACTCCTGAAAAAGCTAAATTTTGCAGGCAACATGGAGGAAGTTGGTATGCATACAAGGGACAGATAGTTCTGAAACTCTGCCTCCGTTGCCTTCTCGCCTTGTTACAGACAATGACCTGAAAGAATTCTGCGAAGTATTTAGGATACATGATGATGTGCCAAAGACTGTTGTAATTTCTAACGTTGGGGTAAAGCGGAAGGGTCAGTCTCTTGGGGGACTTGATACACAACGATATGGAAGGGGAAAACGGGCAAGAGAGGTTTGTTTGTCAAATTGGATTCTTGTTCTTCAAAGTTATTCTTCCAGCTCCTGTGTTTCTTTTACCTTAAAGCTGTGTAGTTGAATAAGAACCCTATTTTTCATTTTTTTTAAGGTCCGTTCATATGAAGAGCAATGGACTGAAGAAGAATTTGAAAAGTTGTGTCAGGCCGACTCACCTGATTCCCCCCATAAACCAAAGGAAGAAGTTACAGAATCAAACTTGCCAAAAGATGAGAGTGGGTCTGTGCTGGCTGTTTGTAAAACAGAACTTCCTGCACCACCTGCACCACCCACACCACCTGCACCACCTGCACCACCCACACCACCCGCACCTCACGCACCACCACCTTCTGTGGAGCTGCCACAACTGCAGCAGCCACAGTTGCAGCAGCCACAGCTACAGCAAAGTAAAGAGGTGACCCCACCAGCTAAACGAGGCCGTGGCAGGCCGAAAAGAGCAACATTAGATCAATCCTCAACTACAACTGTTCTTACAGTGCCTTCTGGAACTGTCAAAGTGGATGCTGGGTTGCAGGGAGGAATGGTGACTAGTTCTATAACAAACTCCGGCCCTGAATCATTACTTGGTTCTGTTAATCTACAAGGTATTGGTGGAATTGTACAACATACTGGTATGGTGGACTCACCAAGCTCTCAGCCAACTGCTCCTAGGCCTTCTGTTACTCTGGGTTCTGAAATGACCATTGTTAGCCCTACTCCATCCGCACAAGTAAGAGGACCAGGTCGGAAAACTCAAAGTGGACTAGAACCACCACGGCGTAGGGGAAAGAAACAGGGGCCAATATCACCTTGTGTTTCTGGTGGGTTAGCTGGTCCTGATCCAAAACAAAGTGAGCCATCACAGAACACATCTGTGAATCCTTTGGAAAGTCAAGCCATTGGCATCAGTGGAACTGTTTCTGCAGCTCAATGCCCAGATTCTTTTTCTGGTCCTGCTGCTTTACAAGGTACCATTGGGACTGATCATCAATTTGGTGTTGCGATAGCTAGTTCTCAGCCAACCCTTCCTTTCCCATCTGTTGCTCCTTTATCTCAATCTTCTCCTTCCGCTTCTGTTCCCGTGCAAATGAAAGGGCAAAACCGGAAGGCTCAAAGTGGTGTAGGAGCACCTCGGCGGAGGGCCAAGAAACAGGCACCAGTATCACCTGCTGTTACAGATGTGTTGGCGGGTCAGGATTCGAAACCAAATCTGCATCCACAGGATAAACCTGGGGATTCATCTGGGACGAAAGACATTTCTGTGAGAAGTAAGCAAGAGGCTGATGGTTTAGCTGGTCCGGATCTCAAATCAACTGAAAATTCAGTTTATGTAGCCCTAGAGAAGCAGGCAACAAGCTCATCTATGATGCATGACACTGTCCTGAGATCCCTGGGTAAATACTGTGCATGTTTGCATGTCTAAAGATATTTTCACGACTGAAATCAACATGGGATTTTCTTTATGTAAATTGAGACATTTTAAAATTGTGCAGGTTCTGCATCAGGAGAAAGCGAAAATGCTATTGTATGCAATGTTGCTTCTGTGACAACAGAGGCTTCGCCTGAAAATTGCTTATCCAGACCTAAGAATGACAATGTTTCAGGAAATGAAGGTGCTGCCTCACCAGCTGTTCCTGCATCAGATAAGACCTTCCCTGAGGTGATTAAGGACCAGATTTTGGAAGATAAAGCTCTTCCAGCTATTATAACTTCGGTAACTGCGACTCCAACTCTTAGTTCTTCAGCTGATACCTTTCCCAGTTCTACTGCCATGGAAAGCACCAATGAGACAAAATATCATGTTGCTAAGATCGGACCAAGCTCTCAGTCTATGCCTTCTCATCCTTCTGCTCCTTCTGCTCTTCTTCCTCTTTGCCCTTCCGAATCCCTTGAAGTTAAAAGGCAAGGTCGAAAGACTTCAACCAGAGTAGAAGCACCTCGTCGTAGGGGGAAAAAGCAGGCTCCAGTTTTACCTGCTGTTTCTGATGGTCCAACTAGTCAGGATCAAAAATTAAGTTTCCAATTACAGAATACGTCTGCTGATACAATGGGGAGCAAGTCTCTTGCGCTGAGAAGTAAGCAAGGTACTGATGGACAGGAGCTGACAAATGTTATTCAGGCCCAGACCGGTCAAGTGCATTTGGCTAGCAGTTTTGCTGGTCACGATCCAAAAAGAAAAGAGCATTCAAGCTATTCTACCCAAAATAAGCAGCCTACAAACTCATCATCATCTCTTGACAGTGTTGCTGGAGCCTCTGATAAGAGTTCTGCTTTGGGTCGTATCCAGACCGCTGATGTGAATGATGTTGCTCGTGTGATGAAGGAGGTCTTTTCTGGAACATGTTTGCCAAAAACTAAAATTGCTGAGTCTTCTGGAAGAGAAGGTAAGGTTTCCCCATGCATACCTTTGTCAAGTAAGACTCCTGTGGACATGCCCAAAAACCAAGGCTCGGAGGATAAAGCAAAATCTACTCTGCCAACTTTGGAATCTGCAGCTCCTGTACTTGACCTTACAGCAAAGTATGAAAAAAATTCTGGGACCGGGGTTGATACAGAAGGTGAGTGGGAGAAAACTTCTGCTTTGAATGAAACCCATGTTCACATCACTAATGTGGACCAACCTGAAAGCAAGACAACTGTAGGATCCACTGAAAAATTGGCAGATTCAAGACAAATTCCTGTTGGTGACTTTATTGTGGAGAGTAAAATGGAGAGTGTGTGTGTGGCTCACATTGGTGGGCAAAGGGATGACTGTCATTCTCAGGAACCATCTCCAGATGTTGATATGCCTACTTCCAGAATAGGGGCCTCTGGCAGTGAGGTAAGTTCATCTTTGGTATCCTCACTTGAGCATCCTCAAGTGGTTGGGAGCAATTCTGGAAACAAAACTGAGCCTTTTTCTGAAGAGTATCTGAAATCCTCTACTGTTGATTTAAGTGGCAATAAATGTCCCACAATTTCCATGAATACTGACAATACTAGTCTTCATCTTGGTGTGACCCTTCCTGTTCCTGGGGGTCCTGTTGAGTCAGGTGTGGTGGCTCTTCCTTCTATGGCTGCTTCTGAAAACAAAATTGAGCCTCATGTTAAAGGGCATCCGACATCGCTTTCTTGTAATGCGAGCAAACTTGAATGTTCCCTAATTTCAAACAAACTTGATGATGTTGGTGATCATTCTAAAGACACCTCACCTATTTCTGCAAGTCCAGATCATTCTAGTGTCACTCCTGATATTACTGAAATGACTGAAATAAGTGCCGTAAACAAAACTGAACCTTTGTTGAAAGAGTCTCAAGAATCTTTCCCTCATGATAGCAAAACCATTGTATCCACAACATTTGGAAATATTTGTCCTGGAGGGGGTGAACCCTTGTCTGTGGGTTTAGAGGATTTGGAGCCTCCTGGCATGGCTGAGAATAACCCTCAAAGAAAGGTAGGGCCTGCTTCAGAAGATTGTACATCTTCGCTTGATGTTATAAGCCATGAAACTTTCACAGCTATTCCTGCAATGCCAAATCTTGATACTGGAGGGTACAAGGTTGACTTGCCTTTAACAGAATCTGAAGCTGCTAATTGTTCTGGTGAAGCTTATTTTTCATATCCAGAAATCTCCTCAAGGACTGATGATTTTGATACTGCTGATACTTCCTCGGGGCTTGATACTACTATGCAAGTGATTTCTTCTGAAAAGGGCATATCGGAACGGGGAACTGAAATGATTGGGGATGGTAGGGTGGATGTTTGCAACATGGAAGTGGACAACTCTGAGGGTGATCAAATGAATGTTTCTGATGTTGATTGTGCATCTGAAAAAATACTGGATGCGAATTTACCCTCAGATTCATTGGTAATAGTGGAAGCCAAGTCTCATGACTCATCAGATAGAGCTCCAGTTGGCAGCTCTGTGGCACTGGAGGACGTAAAAAGTTATGATGCTGCATTGGTTGTTTCTGAGGATGATGGTTTTGTATTACAAGATAAATCAGAAGTGTTGCCTTCAACTTCCTTAGGGGAAGAGCAACCAGAGGTGGAGGCCTCATCTGAGAAGTGCCAAAATAACAGCTCGCTATGTCCAGAGGAACCAAAAGATTCTGATGCCAAAATGGATGTAAAATTGCCACAAGATGGTGCTATTATGCCAGAGGGAAGTATACCAAAAAACATAGGTTTTCCTTCATCTTTAGTTGCAGGGGAAGAAAAGTTTGACGCCTCAACCGACAGGAGACCAAGTAGTAGCTCAGTACTGGTGGAAGAGCCAAAAGGTCCTGCCGATGTAATAGTTCAAATTGATTCATCTCAGGTTTGTGGCACTATGCAAGAGAAGATTGTATCAGAAGGCATGGATCTGCCTTCATTTTCCTTAGCAACTGGGGAAGGGACAACTGATGACATATCTGAGGAGGGTCAAGTTTGCTGCTTAGTCCCTACTGGGGAGCCAGAAGTTTTTGGTGTTGAACGGGATATTCAAAATGATTCATCTCAGATTGCTGAGATTAAACCACATATGGTTGTGACGGACAGCTTAGATTCTCCTCTATCTTCTTTAGGAACAGAGGAAGGAAAGATTGAGGACTCCTCTGGGAAGTGTCTACTTGGTAGTCCAGTACCAGTGGTAGAGGAAGAGAAGATTGTTGGAATATCTGCAAAGTGCTCAGGTGGGAGTTCAGACTTATTGGGAGAATCAAAAGGATCTGATGCTGAAGTTGATGTTCATATGGATGTTTCTCAGGTTAGCGTGTTTCTGCCTGAAAATATATCTGAAAGTGCTATTGTGCCTTTGTCTTCCACATCACTTACTGAAGGAAAGATCGAGTGCTCTTCTGAAAAGGGTCCTGTAATCAGATCAATAGCATTGGGAGAATCAACATCTGAAACTTTAGTTACTGATGCAACTGATGTTTCTCAGGTTGGTGTGTTTGTACCCGAAAATATGTTAGAAACTGTGGAACCATCATCTTTCTTGACAAAAGAGGAAGAAAAGATTAAGGACTCTTCTGAGAAGGGTCAAGTTGGCAGCTCTGTACAACTGAAGGAATCAAATGGTAATGAAGATGCAATGGATCATCAAATGGAGACGCCCAGATATTGTAGGGATTTTCAAGAGGGTACTGTATCTGAAAGTGTGGGTTTGGAAGAAAATATGTTAGAAACTGTGGAACCTTCATCTTTCTTGACAAAAGAGGAAGAAAAGATTGAGGGCTCTTCTGAGAAGGGTCAAGATGGCAGCTCAGTGCAGCTGAAGGAATCAAATGGTAATGAAGATGAAATGGATCATCAAATGGAGACACCCAGATATTGTGGGGATTTTCCAGAAGGTACTGTATCAGAAAGTGTGGATTTCGAAGAAAATATGTTAGAAACTGTGGAACCTTCATCTTCCTCGACAAAAGTGGAAGAAAAGAATGAGGGCTCTTCTGAGAAGGGTAAAGATGGCAGCTTGGTACAATTGAAGGAATCAAATGGTAATGAAGATGAAATGGATCATCAAATGGAGACGCCCATATATTGTGGAGATTTTCCAGAAGGGACTCTAGCAGAAAGTGTGGATTTAGAAGAAAAGATCCAAGGCTTATCCGAGAAGGATCCAGTAAGCAGCTTAGCACCAAAGGTCGAATTAAAGGTTTCTGAACCTGAGATGGGTGATCATTTGGATGTATCCCAGGTTGGTTAAATTCCCTGTGAATTAATATAAACAAATATTAAAATTATTTTAAATTGGTCCAAACTGTAAAGTTATACCAAGATAGAACTAAGAATGGAGAGCCAAATTGTGAAAAATGAAAAAGAGAGGACTAACTTAAATATGTTGCATTAATTTTGTTTACAAAGTGTTAATTCAGACAACTGCGGGTGAATGTGTGTGCAAAAGAATAACCCCCCTCCCCAAAATAAGAGTTAAAAAAACCGCTCTAACTCATCACCAGACTTCCTACAGAACAGAATTTTATAGCTGTAAGCCTGTAATGTCTTGTTTCAGTTCAAAAAGAAAAAAAAAGTTAATGTCTTTTAGTGTGAATGATATTAATTAATTTTTCCCATGCATGTGCACATGAATGCCCGGACACAGTTGCAAAGTTGAACTGTTATTAGTTTCATTACTAATGTTTATGTCATACCCGTATAACTCAGGTTGGCGTGATATTGGTAGAAAATGCTTTTTCAGAGAACATTGATCTGCCTGCATCCTCAGTAGCAACTGAAGGGCAAAAGGTAGATGGCCTATCTGAGGGTCTTGTTGGCAGCTCAGTAGCACTGGAGGGATCAAAAGAATCTGTAGCTGAAAAGGGTTCTCAGATGGATGCTTCTGATACTTTTGGGAGACTGCCGGAAATTACATCTGAAAACAATGATCAGCCTCAGGTTACCTTGACCATGGGGGGTGATTGTGTTGAAGGTTCATCTGAGGCAGGGCCTGCAGGCATTTCTAGATCACCAGATGAATCAGAATCTGAAGCTAAGGTTGGTTATGCTTCTCAGGTTTGTGGGACATTGCCAGAAAATGTGTCTGAAAACTTGGATCAGCCTGCGGTTACCTTGACCATGGGGGGTGATAGTGTTGAAGGCTCAGCTGATGCAGGGCCTGTGGACAGCTCCAAATCACCAGAGGAGTCAGAATCTGAAGCTAAAGTTGGTGGTGCTTCTCAGGATTTTGGAACATTGACAGAACATGTGTCTGAAAACATAGATCATTCTGCAGTTACCTTGACCATAGGGGGTGAGAGTGTTGAAGGTTCACCTGAGGTAGGGCCTGCTGGCAGCTCCAAATCACCAGAGGAGTCAGAGTCTGCAGCTAAATTTGGTGATGCTTCTCAGGTTTGTGGGACATTGCAGGAAAATGTGTCTGAAAATATGGATCAGCCTCTGTTCAATGTGACCATGGGGGGTGATAGTGTCAAAGGCTCACCTGATGCAGGGCCTGCAGGCAGCTCCAAATCACCCGAGGGGTCACAATCCGAAGCTAAAGTTGGTGATGCTTCGAAGGCTTGTGGGACATTGCAAGAAAATGTGTCTGAGAACAGTAAGCCTCTGGTCACCTTGACCACGGGAGGTAATAGTTTTGAAGGCTCACCTGAGGTAGGGCCTGTAGACGACTCCAAATATCCAGAATCAGAATCTGAAGCTAAAGTTGGTGATACTTCTAAGGCTTGTGGGACATTGCAAGAAAATGTGTCTGAAAACATGGATAAGCCTCTGGTTACCTTGACCACGGGGGGTGATATTGTTGAAGGCTCACCTGAGGCAGGGCCTGTAGACAGCTCCAAATCACCAGAGTCAGAATCTGAAGCTAAAGTTGGTGATGCTTCTCAGGTTTGTGGGACATCGCCAGAAAATGAATATGAGTATGTGCGGTCATCTTCAACAGCACAAGAGGGTGAAAATGCAAAGATATCATCTGAGGGACCAATTGATAGCTCTGTGGCACGGCCTGAAGTTGAGTGAGTGTATGAATATAGAACTTTGTACAGCTTGTTAGAGCATAAATGCATTATTAACTTATTCAGTAGTTAATTTGGCCAAAAAAAAAAACTTATTCAGTAGTTAAGTATTGATTTGCCCTTTCTAAAGGGCATTATTTAATATCAAGTTATTATGTAGATATAGCATTTATACATAACTTCTTTGTGTCTTCCACATATTTACCTCTCATGGCCTCTTTCTGGGTTTGCTGCCTTCTCTGATTGGGTATCAACTGTTTACCTGAAGCTGAATTTCATTTTCAGCAGCAAACAGTTTCTTAACCTGATTGTCTCTTCCTTTGTTTAAACATTTGGAACATAATCTGGTTCCCTGTAACTAATTTGCCCAGGTGACAATCCAGTTAACGAGTGTCGAAATTTTGTACGTTTAATTAAGTTATTTTTCTTTTCCTTTTTTCTGCATTTCATAAAATCTTACTAGAAAGATACTAGTTTTTTCATTTTGGTCTCAGCAGAAAGAGTTTCAGGATTAATTATATCTCTTCCAATTGTAAGACTTTTATTTGATTGCAACCTTTGGGTTATGAAATAGCCTAAACAAAACAAAATGTGTTTTTAAGCTTAAGACAAATTTTTTTTTTTTGGGGTTTTTGGTTTTTGGGTCAATGATCCTTTTTTTAGCTCACAAGTAAACAACCAAAATATATGATGAAGTCTTAACCAAAAAAATATATATATATGATGAAGTCACCATCTGGAGTCTGAAAAAAGTCATTGACACACGTAGCCTTTTACTTCATCGTATTTTATTGACACACTTACCCTTCTTCCTACTTTTTCTATCTGTTAAAAAAAAAGAAAACTTTATTCCCCCTAACCTAATAAAACACCACATTTGCAGCATGGGATCTATGTCTAACTCCGTCCACTGTTCCATCAAAATTTAATACAGGTTTCAACTTTCATGATTATGTAGAGGAATATGTGGATGAATGTGGGGCATGTTGAGAGGCAACATTTTAGCCATGCAATGTTACCAACCTAGGTAACACCTTATCTAAGCATTGCCATCTTAATGAAATTATAGTTTTTTCTCTTTTTCAGTTAAGTTATACTTGTGTCCTTGTGATCTTGGTCATGTTTTATTTTAGTCTTTATGGTTTAAAACCTTTCAATCAAATTGAAAGAAATTTTAAAATTTTGGCCTTAATTGCAAACTTACATAAACCATTGAAATTTGATTGAAATTTGATTGAAATTTGTTAGAGCACTGACTATAGTAAAAAATAGCACAAACCATAAGGATAACAAGTGTAATTCACTTTCTTTTTAACTTGATGCATGTATGTTTAGGTAACTTTGTAAAGGTGTAAAATTAATATGTTTAAAATAAGTGGTATATGATACATATTTGAGTGATTTGAAATATAAAAGAAGATTTGACCTTAAAATCGTTAAATATTGTTAAGAAAAATATCACTAAATTAATTGTATATTTATAATTAAGTAACTATCATATTTTCATCAAATTGATTGATGAAATGCTCATGTTAGGATTGTGAAATGGGCATGTCATGCTGGCTCGACTTATTTAAGTTAAACTCATTCGTACTTTCGTGTCGTGTTCAGTTCAATCCATTTAATAATTGTGTCATGGTCGTGTCGACCTAGATAGCTAAGACATACGCTTGACATGGCTAGCAGCCCATTCATGCTTGTATCGTGCTTGAAAGGAGGCATGCATGTGTCTCTTGTTTTTTGTGAGAAAAATCATCTTTTTATATTTTTTTCTTAGAATTATTTTAACATTTTTTTTCACATAAAATCAATTGTTTATTGAAAAGTTATTTAAAAAAGAAAAATAATATTAAGCAAGTCATGTTTAGTTTGGGTTCATTTTGTGCCTACTCGTGTCATACTTAGCTCACGTTATGCTGATTGATTCCATGTCTAATGGACTAAAAATTTAAGCTCAACTTGACCTATTTATTTGTGCCATGCCATGCTCTTTTAATCGTGTTGTCCTTGCGTTAGCTTAGCTCGTTTGACACCTCTAGCTCCACATATAAATGTTTTGGTCTTTTTGTGCGACCTAAACATAAAGATATAAGTGAGAATATTGAAATAACGAGGACTAAAGTGAAAATCGACACAAACTATGATGACCAAAATTGTAATTTGACTAAACAAAAAGACCCTCAATTTGAATGAAATTACAGCAGTGTTTACAATAAACCCATATGAGTGGAATTAGGAAATAAGCCCCACTGTCAAAGGTTTCTTCTTCCCCACTTCCGAGAACCCCACCAAGAACTCCAGGTCCCGCTAGACTCTCTCTCCCAAATCAGCTCTGTGATTTCTCAAACCAAACAAACAAGTAAGCGCTTCTTTTCTAAACCCATTTATGCCTTAATTGCTTTTAAAATTTAAAATTTTTATTTTCCCCAAAATTTTCAAATTTGCGTCTTGAAGTCGAAGAATCATGCATGACTTTATTTGATTATTATAATATGTTGTATTGTTATGGGTCTGTTTTATTGATTCAAATATATTGGTGAATTACGTTAAATTTAAAAGTTTTAATCCTTTTGTTGTGTTTGGATGAAATTAGGGTTTTGGGTCGCCAAGTTGCTACTTTTTGAGGGTTTTGATACCCATTTTATCCTTGACGTTTACGGTTTTTTTGGTTTTGTGTTGCATGTGTTTTAATCCTTTTTGAGCTGTTGCTATAATGTGTTAGGTTTACAAAGTGACAGTGAGGGCCACGAGGTTGTGTTAATCCTTTACATACTCTGTAACCAAATGGAAGAAGAGTTCAGTTCAGTCTTCTAATGTTTGGAACCGAGCATCAATTTGAAGACTTCCATTTAATTAACCTCAATTTTAATGGCCCCAGGTTAGTTTGGTAACTTCAACATAGGATCACATCTTCTAGTTGGAGGAAATTTTCCGTGAGCTCAGCCCAGAAAGAAGTTTATGTTGTAGTCGAGTTAATTTACAAGTTCTCAGTTTGAGGGTTTGAAGATCCTCGCTTTTTAAGGTTTTGGTGATAAAAGTCTACACAAATTTAGCATTCCAAACATGAAAAGGATTTGGAATTGAAGTCTTTTAAAGTTGAGTAATGTATTTGGGTTCCAAAGACAATGTTAAGGAATATAAGGGACTGAGTGAGTTAAATAGTTATATCTAGCTCTGGGAAATGGAATAATTTTGTTGTGTATGATGTGATTTTTTGTTCTTTGTTTTAATTTATAGTGTGCTTATTATTTTATAATTTTACTCAGAAAGCAATTCATTGTATTCTGGGTTTTGGTTACCAGAATTAGTTGAATTTTTTTTTTTTTTCTGATGGTTTCTGCTTTTTTGATCATTTATTTTGAATATATTTCTGTGCTTGTTGGTTACCAGAATTAGTTGAATTTTTTATTTTTTTTGATACATGATGGCAATATTTGTTTGGTCAGTACTCATTACTGAGAGTTTGTTTCTTTATTTTTTTATTTTTTCATCCCTTACATAAGTAGGTCTCTAGGTGTTTAATCATTACAATTAAATTGCCAAAAGTCTTTCTTTAAGTTGAATATCAACTTACTGTGTACACAGTGGAGCTAAATGTTGCAGACTTTTTATTGCTTAAACCTTGTTTCTTCTTTTCCTTGGTTGTCAATAGGCTTTTAACTGGCGTTAACTCTAAAATTGATACAAAATTGGCAGAGTTCAACTGGATGTGACTTGTGAATACTGCAAATGTTGATGGTTGAGAATTTCTGGTTGGTTCTTGGCGGATTTGGATCTAAACTTGGCTTAAGTTAATATGGAAGCTTATTTTGGGGGTCAGATTGTTACCTTTTGATTTATGCACTATTAAGGCAGTTTGAGTCAGCTCAGGCTCTCCGGATTAGTGATGGATTGCAATAAAGAAGAGGCCATTAGGGCCAAGGGGATTGCTGAGAAGAAGATGCAGAGCAAAGATTTTGTGGGGGCTCGTAAGATTGCTCTGAAGGCACAACAACTCTATCCTGATCTGGAGAATATATCTCAGATGCTTATGGTTTGTGATGTGCATTGTTCTGCTGAGCAGAAATTGTTTGGGAGTGAGATGGACTGGTATGGAATCCTTCGGATTGAGCAGACAGCAAATGAGCTAACAATTAAGAAGCAGTACAGGAAGTTCGCTCTCCAACTTCATCCCGATAAAAACAAGTTTTCTGGTGCAGAAGCTGCTTTTAAGCTGATTGGAGAAGCTCAAAGAGTGCTTTTGGACCGTGACAAAAGGAGTATGCATGACCTGAAACGCAAGGCGTCCGTGAGTAAGACAGCTATGCCTTATCGACCCCCACAGAGGGCTAGTGCGAATGCAAATGTTGGAGTTCAAAACAATTTTAAAAGCAACTTTTCAGGCGTGAATCTCCAGAACAGGCAGCAACCCACTCAGCTAACTTTTTGGACTATCTGCCCATTTTGTTCCGTTAAATACCAGTATTATAGAGATGTTCTTAATAGATCTCTTCGGTGTCAAAGCTGCACTAGGCCCTTCAATGCATATGACATAAATGTGCAAGGTGCGCCATCACCAACTAACTTAAGTCAGCAGGCATACCCCCAGAAAAAAGGCGGTGTTAGCAAAGAAGTCAAAGCTGAGAATTCCAAAACTGAATCTTTTCAAAAGTCCGGTACAAAGGCAGGTTCCTCTTCTGGTGTTGGCCCAGAGAAGGTGAAGCGTAAGAGAGAAAGAAGGCGTGTAGTAGAATCCAGTGAAAGCTGTGACTCTGAAAGCAGCTCTGACTCTGAAGAAGATATGGTCATTGATAAGGATACTGTTCTTCAGGGTGGACTGAAAGCTGGATATGATGGAGAGCAGCAACCACGGAGATCTTCACGGCATAAACAGCAGGTTTCGTATAAGGAAAATTTAAGCGATGATGAAGACATTCATAAATCAAAAAGGGAGAAGAGGAGTGGATTATCCTGTGCCACTGAAGAGGAGAATGAAGATGCATCTAGAGAGGAGGAATCTAAAAATAATCAATCTGATCATGTTGCAAAAGGTGATGAGGAAAACGTGAAACAGAAAGAAAGTGCTTATTTTGAAGAGTGCTTAACAAATAGAGATGGGGAAACCAAGAAGGTTCAGACTAAAGAAATGGCAAAAATATTTGACTGTAAGAAAACTTCAGAAACTAATGAGAAGTTTGGGGATAAAGATTGTGAAAAAAGTTCCAAGGCTCGCGAGACTTCTCCATCAGATACAAGCTCCCATGAAAAAAAAGAATCAGAGCCGTTGTATCATTTTCCTGATAACGATTACTTTGACTTTGAGAAGTACCGGAAAAAAGAATGTTTTGAAGTAGGCCAGGTGTGGGCTATTTATGATAGTCAAAATGCAATGCCAAGATTCTATGCTAGGATCAAGAAAGTTCACTCTCCTGAGTTCAAGTTGCAGATAACCTGGCTGGAGCCGGACCCTGATGGTACTAATGAAATGAAATGGGCCAAAGCAGGCTTGCCATTTTCTTGTGGTAAATTCAGACTAGGTCACACTGAAACCGTTAAAGAGCATGTGTTTTCCCATTTGATGTCTTGGGAGAAGATTAAAAATACTTACAATATATATCCAAGAAAGGGCGAGACCTGGGCCATTTTCAAGAGCTGGGATATAAACTGGTATTCTGTTTCAGACTCTAATTGTAAGTTTGAATATGAATTTGTCGAAATTTTGTCAGAGTATGCTGTGGGTATTGGAATATATGTTGCACTCTTGGAGAAGGTGAAAGGATTTGCTAGTGTTTTCCGTCAAAAGTTTGAGGGAGGGAAAGGTACTTGTCAAGTTCTTCCAGGTGAATTATTGAGGTTCTCCCACAGGGTTCCATCCTATAAATTTACTGGTGATGAAGGAGTAGTAGTGCCATCAGGATCTGTTGAGCTTGATAACGCCTCTTTACCCTTTGATGTTGAAGAAATTCTTGTTTCTAGTGATCAGAAAATGGAGGCTAGTGCTCATTCTAATGGGCATGTAGCTAGACCTCTGGGTGATCAGACACGGATCAATTTGGATCCTGAAGTGTTATCCCCAGAACCTATTGAAGTTCCGGAAGCTGAATTCTACAATTTCGATGCTGATAAATCCCTGGAAAAGTTTCAGACTGGTCAGATCTGGGCATTATACAGTGATGAGGATGGCTTACCAAAATACTATGGTCAGATCAAGAACATTGATTCTTGCCGATCCAAATTGTATATTGCATGGCTTGCTTCCAACTCACTACCAGATGATGTGATTCAATGGCATGATCAACAGATGCCCATTTGTTGTGGGAGATTTAGGGTTAAAAGGGGTCAATTCCAGGACTATGATTCTACCATGTCCTTTTCGCATCAGGTAGGAGCAGTTCCTGTTGGTAAGAATGAATTTGAAATCTTTCCTAGGAGAGGTGAGGTTTGGGCATTATACAAGAACTGGACTGCTGATATCTTGTGTTCTGACTTGGAAAAATGCGAGTATGACATAGTGGCAGTGCATGCAGAAAATGATTTGCAAATAGAGGTCATGATTTTAGAGCGTGTGGATGGTTTCAACTCAGTCTTCAAGGCTCAGTTGAAAGGAGGATCAGCTGAAACTATTACCATCCCCGTGGTTGAGCTTCTCAGGTTTTCTCACAGAATTCCTTCTTTCCAGCTAACAGAAGAGAGAGATGGCAGCCTAAGAGGCTTCTGGGAACTTGATCCTGCTGCATTGCCCATTCACTACTTTAGTTAGAGTTGAATTGGCAATGTGACTAGCCTTATGCTTTATAGTGCACGAGCATTTATCCATTGCCTTTCTAGCTAGGGCCTTGTTCTCAGAATGCTGATGTAGTATATGGAACGATTTGGGAGAAGATTCTTATGTATTGCAGCGTGATCGACCCTGCTCAGTTCGAATTAATGAACCAACCCTCTTTTCAGTGTACTACGAGGAAGGTGCATGACCCCAGATAAGTTTTTGTGGCCCATGAGTATTGGTCTTTTGGTCTTGGTCAGAGAGGAGGTGGCTGTGCTGGTTTTATGTTGCATCATGATTTCTTGTTTGTAGGTCCTTTAAATACCTGAAGCATAGCTCCTTGGGCTAAACTGACACTGTTGATGCTGGAATGTTGACCAACAATGAAGAACTAAATTTTTTGAGCAACTGCAACTTTACTATTCGGATTCATATGAAAAATCTATTCTTCTTAGACACTAGTATCAGCACTTTTATTTGGGTGTTGAAACATATTAGCATGCAGCTAATGCTTTATTGTGTAGGTCTTTCGGCCAACAACTTTTGTGGGTCGGAGGCTGTTAGTCAGGCTCATCCCCAGTTGCTGCCACAAAGTGTTTTAAGGCATTTGCATACCATTTGATGGCGCTTGGCACTCAGGAGTAGGATGGGTGTCGTCGTATAAACACGGTTGAAACGTGCATCCAATACTGAATCATTCTTGCTTTTAGGAAGTCTTACAATTACATGCAACGGGTATACATTTCCCTTCTCACAAACACTCCCCCCGCATGCAAGAATTCCTCCCTGTTGAGGTGTAAATTTGTAACGAGTTCTTCAGGGTTTGGAAATGAGTTCTCACATGTTGCATTGTAGGTTCTATAATTGTTACCTATTTCGTGGGTTGAAGACTATTCGGACCACCGCAAATTGGCGAGTCCCCCATATAGAAAATACAAAACAAAAGATAAAACCATTACCAAACAGTTTTTCTATGAACCAATATGTTGGTTGGGGATTAACACGAGAATTAAAATTTTAAATAATTTTCTTCAAATGTGAGCAGAGTATGTGAACAATAAATATTCATTTATGATCAACTCTGCAAAACTAAGCAAGGGAAAAAACTTTTCAGCCAACAAAATCACACCTATGCTTATTAAGAACCAAAGAATAAAGGCTCAAGTTATTCCGACCACTCTCTATTGCTGAGTTGACCACCCTTAAGATATTTGACAATAATCTACAGAAATGTTTGTGTTATTTCGATAGTCAATTACTAAATCCTTCTGTATATTTGTACTATTTGATAATAGTCTACCGAAATAATACAAACATTTCGGTAGACTATTGTCGAATGTCCCAAGGGTGGTCAACTCAGCAATGAAATGTGGTGGAAATTAGGGCTGGGAGACCGGACCGGACCATGCCAAAATAGATAGACCAGAGCTCTTGGGTGGGAAAATTTGGAGACCGATACTGAGACCGAGATGCCAGTAGATCGGCACTCGGCATGACCGGCACCCTCAGTCGGATTCGGTCCGAACTAGGCTTTGACCGGCACCAATCTCCTTCACAGCTTTAATTGAAGCCTTCACTTGAAAAAATCCCCAATTGATTAGCCAATCAAGCAAAATTATTCCAACCAAAAGTGATTGTGGTGGTGAGCAATGATGGCGACTGGCCAGATTGAGAGAGAAGAGAGAGCGAGCGACTGAGAGGAGAGAATGAGAGTTCATGTGAGATCAAGGGAGAGAGAGAGAAAGAGAGAGCGAGAAACTGAAAGGCGCAGAGAGAATAAAAAGAAGAATAATATTTGGGGGAGGAAGTTGGTTGTGCAAATCAAAGAAGAATGGGTGGTCAGGTGGGTCTGCACACAGGTATGGGTGGGAAGAAGACAAGGGGGTGGTGTGGATCTGCAAAGAAGAAAATGGGGTAGGTCTGCGCAAAGAATAAGAACAAATAGATTGGGCTTTTATTTTTTAAGAATCAAAAGATAAAGTGAAGGGCAACTTTTGGAAAGTAACTAGTAAAATAAAATGATAAATATTAAAAAAGAAAGGAAGAGTCTGATTGGAGTCTTTGGGAGTGTGAAAATTGCAATATTTAATTATTTTAGACATTGATGTGCATTTTTATTGAATACATTTTATTTAATAAAATATTTTATTAAATATATTTTATGTTTGGTCCGATCCGGTCTACCATTGGTATTGATATTTTAGAATCGTCGGTCTAAGTATTTTGGCTGGTCCGGTATGTAGACCGAAGGACCAGTCTCTGTCAAAGCTCGGTCATGTCTTTTTTGGTGTCGGTATGACCGGTCTCGGTCCTGTTTTTGGTTTTCCGGTCAAACTAACCCACCCCTAATGGGAATAGCCTGCCCTAAGAATAAATAAATAAATAAATAAATAAGTTAGCTACTGTACAAAAGATTTCTACTAACAGAACAGAATATGTGAGGGCATTTGGTCTAGTGGTATGATTCTCGCTTTGGGTGCGAGAGGTCCCGAGTTCGATTCTCGGAATGCCCCCCTCCACCTTTTTCTCACTTTTGTCACTTTGATGTTGTCGTCCCTGTGTCCTTTGGTTTTGTCGTTTTGTGGTAGCTGCCAATGGTGCTGTTGTCTAGTTAACAGTTGAAAGAAAATCTAGGTGAACTCTGTAACTCACAATCAATTTGAAACTTGGTCGGTAAACTCTGCTTGCTGTGACGGACACTGTGACACTGAGACACACACACACACTTGTATTCTTATATTCACTTTTCCCTCCAAAAACCTCACTATTAGTATTTTTCCCTCCACCTTCCAAGCCCTACTCTCTCTCTCTCCCCTAAATGAGTGCGTGTTTTTTATTTTTATTTTTTTTTACTATCAGTTCTGTATAATTTTAGTTCTAGTTTTGATCGTGACCAACATGATCTTCTTCTTCTTCTTTAAAGTTTCACTTCTTTGTTTTAGGGTTCCAAACTGGATTTTCGATCTTGGTTCGCAAATGAGTTTAAATGGGTTCGCTTGGGGACGACAATAACGAAATTAAGCCGATGAAGACACCACCTGTCGATTGCGCTCAGACCCAGCCCTTTGATACTCAGATTTCAACCCCTCCATTGTCTGGTAATTTTTTGTCTTTTATGGTGATTTACTGTGCGATATGTGAACAAGAAGCCGTTTTTTGATGAATTTGTGTACCCAATTTAAAAAAATCAGTGAATGAATGTAGTTGTGTCTCGTGTGATTTTTATCAGTGAGTTCTTCATGGAAAAAGTAAGTTTTTTACATGCTTGAACAATTGGTGGTACTTTCAATGTGCATGTCAAATATTCACTGCACTTATTTTTATTACAAGCATTAGTATTATTTTCACGCACGTCAAGATGTGAATGTGTTTTTCTATCAGTTTAGGATTTTTTACCTGTTTGAGCATTTGGTACTTTCAATGTGCATGTCATAGTGAGCATATATTCACTGCACTTATTTTTATTACATGCTTTAGTATGATTTTCACGCACGTCAATTTGTGAATGTGTTTTTCTATCAGTTTAGGATTATTACTATTGGGGTAAAATTACCTTGAGTTGGTTTTCTTTATGATTAACCTTTGTTCTAGAATTTGATAATTTTGCCTTTTGATTTCATATTCCAAAATTGTTACTGAGATCGCCTTCTGTTTAATGAAAATTAGATGAAAAGACCAAAGTAGGGGATTCTGATGAGTTCATGCAAGATACGGTGCCTTTTGATGATGCTGTTCCCGTTGAAGATGCTTTTGAAACCCAAGTTGTAAATCTTGCCGGTGAAACCCAAGTGATGGATCTTGGTGGTGAGACCCAGCTATTGGATGATATCAACTGCATTGAGAACATGGAGACCCAGTTATTAGAGTTAGATGATCAAGTTGTTGGTGACAGTGGCAGTGAGACGGATACAACTGAAGTTTTAGATGGTAATGAGGATCTATCTGATGATGAATCAGTAAGAAGAGGAACTGGTCAATTAATGGATGATGAGAAGGTTGACTGCTCCTTTGAAAATAGTAAATCTTTGATATGTGAAAACAGTAAAAAGGGGTTAATGGAGCAAGCCAATCATCTGATCGATGAGCAGCATAATGCAGGTGTGACTTCTTTGAACTAGTTAAGAATATCAACCTATTGATTATTATTCTATCATAAAAGTAGTTCCATTTGTGGTCTAAAGCTTTGCATTGTGTGACTACATAATTGATGCATTGTTCCTTTGCTTATCTAATGTTTCAATGATGTGTTTCTGGAGAGAAAATGAACCACCTCATGGCTGATGGATTGGAAATTAGTACCTTATCTTAGTTCATTGGATGGGATATCATTCTTTGATTTTGGCATGTTTGTTCTGTCTGTTCATGTCTGGGAAGTTTAGGAATTCAAATGAAGCTTTAATTTTTCACATTTAACTTCACGTTACAAAATTATGTGCTAATTCTTAAAAATAATATTGAGACTTTGTCTTTTAGGGCTCCATATTTCTACTGCAACACCTGTGGTCGAAGTATCCCCTGAACTTAAACCTGGTATGTGCCATTCTGCTTCTTTATGGATAGGAAATGCATTTTTTCTGGTCACGAATCTTATAAAAGTTTATTGATGCAATGATCTTATTTATGTTTAAAAGAACACCTTCAAACAGCATCAAATCTATCTCAAATTATAAATTTGGACTGACTGGTTATAGATTAAGATGCTGCCAGCTTGTTTAATCATATTATTAATTTCTTACTTCATTCTACTGTTTTTCCATGGCATTGTGGTTGCAATCAGTGTCCCAAATTTTTTGGGCCTAAATTCTATTGAGGCGTTGAATTGATTTTCTAAAAGATAAAGGAAAATCCTCTGAACTTGTTTTCCAGCAGCTTATACCAGAATTGCTGGTGGTTTGTTGTAATTGTTGGAGTATTGGAAAGTCAGAATTCATGATTGGTCAATCTACCTATTTTTGATGCACTCCCGGTTAGAACTATTATGAAAATCTGGGGTTATTAATTTTTAATGTCTTCCCATTTTGCTCAGGATCTGTACATACGAATTTTACTTCAGTCCGTGCAGCATCCTTGCGAGTCTCTGGTCTAGCAGCTCGCAGTAAGGCTTTGAAGGGAACCAAAAATGGGTCTCATTCTGTTCCAAGTAATAATCAGTCTTTGGAGCAACTTGCTGTCAAAGATAATGCAGTATCGGGTTCAACCATAGCTGGGGAGGAATTCGATCAGCAACATGATCTAGGGAAATACAATGAGAAAATTAATAGGTCAGGGCCTGAGAACAAATGCAGGATTGGTTGTTCAAGAGTGAGAAAACTTTTTACTGAGGATTCAGTTGCCGAAAACAAGGGCTTTCCTCATAACAGCAATAGTCATGAAGAAGAAGAAGACTTGCTTCAGTTGCCTTCTTGTGATTTGGTAGGGTTAAGCTATATTGACTCTCAAGAACCTGGTGAATTATCACAGGCTAATGCACTTGATTTTGTGGATAAGTTCCTCCAAGATAATGTTGAGGAGCTTGATAAAGAAGTTGCCTGTGGAAAGAGTGCTAGGGAATATTCAAAATTTGTCTCAAGTGCAAAAGGGCCACAAACATTGGCCAAGAAAATCAATGATAAAAGCATAGTTCAAGATATAGGCATTTTTGAGTGGGATGATAGCCGTGAGGATGAAGAAGGAGGTGATATTTTACGTCGAAGAAAGGCAGATTTCTATGATGGTGGAAGCCACAGGCGGAGATCTCTTACCCAACCCCAAAAGCGGAAAGGGAGCAGACCAGATGAGGAATGTGAAGAACAGTTACAGGAAAAGAAAAAGAAAACGGGTGTTAGTCATTCTGATTCAAAACTATTGTTGCACAATTCAAAAGTCAACAAGAAGACAGCACATGAAGATGAAATGAAACATAAAAAGTATCTCGATAGTGAGTTCAATGAACAGTTTAACATTGACTCCCCTAGAGGACAGTTGGATGCTAATGTTGATGAGAAAAATGTGCCAGAAATGCTAAATGTAGGTTTTGATACTCAAATGGCTGCTGAAGCTATAGAAGCCTTATTTTATGGTGAAGGAATTTCCAACTGTGATGCTAGTAATGCACATCAAGGTAGTCAGGTAAATCCAAAGAGTTCGCCTGAAAGTTCGGTGGGAAAGAAAACAAAGAATAGGATTTGTTCAAAGAAACCCTCTTCTCTAAAAAGAGTGCATCTTTCTGATGCAGGGGATGCTTCTCCACAGAAAACAAGGAGAATTTGTGCCAAATCAAGTAAAAATTCTTCAATTTCAGCTCAGGAATATTCTAAGAATTTCAGGAAGCAGTGTGAAACAGAGTTGGTGATAACAAAGTCAAAGAAGTCCGAGTCAAAGGCTAAAAATCACCTTGAAATCAATGGAAGCAAAAATGTGGAGAAACAGCATTTACAAAGGGATGTTGGTACTTTTACACCCATTGCACGTCGAACTAGAAAGTCTATGGTGGTAAATCAAGCTGAAAATACATCCAGTGATTGTGGAGAAGAGTTAAACCATCTGACAGAGGTTGTTGCAAGTAGTGGGAAAATAATTAGTTCTACAGGCGTTCAGGCATCTAATGTGTTGAATGCAAAATTGGGTCCCAATCAATATGGAGAAGTTGGAAATATCAAACCAAGCGAACATGGGGATTCAGATCTTAACTTCGGAGCTATTAGTAGCGGTATTAAATTGGATACAGTAAGCTTTCGCAGAGGACGAAGATCTCGGCGAAATTTCTCTGGTCAGGTTAATGGGCCTGATAACTTAGATGGTCCATCAGAGCTGTCTGGTCAGCCAGACAAAGTTGGACCACCTATCACTAGGCACAAGAGGTTACAGGGTGATGCTAAAAGTTCTTGTGTTGATGTAAAGTTGAGGGGAACACGATCATCTACACGTAAATCTCTAGTAGGCCAAGGAAAATTGACACAGCAAAGTTTAGATAAAGGAGGTTCAGGGGATGCTTCACTTCATTATAATTCTTCTGACAGTGGGAAAATGATATCAGATGATATAACTGGGGAGAAGGCAGTCAGGACCCCTGACAGGAAGAGTGATGTAAATCCCTCTTCTGCTGCTAAAAAGAGTGATGCATCCCCAAGAGAGAAATGTAAACCATCTGATTCAGCATGCACAACTCCAGTTAACAGTAAGGTGCCTGTGAATGATGCATCCCCTATTTGTATGGGTAATGAGTATTTTAAACAGTCATGCAAGAAGAGCCTGTCAAGGGTGAGCCTTCTGAAAGAAATCCGTGGCTTAAGTGGAAATAGGCCTGAACGAACTTCAGCATCTAAGGATTTAAGGAAGAGGAGGGACATGACTGATGTTCGAGTATTGTATAGTCACCACTTGGATGAAGATATAATTAAGCAGCAGAAGAAGGTACTTTGTGAATTTATTAACTCTTTTAATAATAAATATGCAAGCTGGTCTAAAGTATTCTTGTCTGCTGATTTTTGTCATAGATTTTGGCCCGACTAGGAGTTTCTGTAGCATCCTCTATTACAGATGCCACACACTTCATAGCTGATCAATTTGTGCGTACGAGGAATATGTTAGAAGCTATTGCTTCTGGAAAACCAGTGGTGACACATTTATGGCTCGAGAGCTGTGGACAAGCTAGCTGTTTCATTGATGAGAAAATGTATATACTAAGGGACACTAAAAAGGAAAAAGAGTTTGGCTTTAGCATGCCAGCTTCATTGGCACATGCAAGCCAGCATCCACTTTTGGAGGTAAAATTATGTTTATGTTGGTGTGATCAGATGAACTGGCTACCTATTCTGCATCTCCATTAACAAGTTATCTGTGCAGGACCGTAAAGTCTTCATCACCCCAAATACAAAGCCTGGTAAAGAAATAATTTCGAGTCTGGTCAAAGCAGTCAATGGCCAGGTAAATAATCTCCTATTCCTTTTATAAAGATAGTTCAATCTCATATTGGTCCTATTTTGTGACCTCTCTCTCTCTCTCTCTCGTACACAGCCACAGCCACACGCATGTATAAATTTTTATCCTGTTCTTATCTGACCTTTTAATTGCCATTACTTCCAGCAAGCTTTAAGTTGAGTTGATGTTGATGTTGTTTGAAATGCTCATTAGGCAGTGGAGAGAATTGGTAGATCTGCTTTGAAGGGTGATAAAATTCCAGATGATCTGTTGGTTCTATCATGTGAAGAAGATTTTCAAATTTGTGTGCCTTTACTCGAAAAAGGTTAAGAGCAGTCTCATTTATTTATTAAGTGTTCAAAATAATAGGAAAACTGATAATTGTGAAACTGTTGTATAATTGCAGGGGCTGCAGTTTACAGCTCAGAGCTATTATTGAATGGGATTGTTACTCAGAAGCTGGAGTTTGAAAGGTTGGTTTTATTTCCGGGTTATCACTTTTACTATTAGAAAGTAATTTCTATGGTTATTGTGGACTGGAAAAAGAATTATTGATTGGATGTTTATAATGGTTATTCAATTGGTTTTATTCCTGATGTTCATCCATTAGCTCTTTTTTATTTCCTTGTGCCAAAAGATGAAGTGAAGCATAGTGAAGGTTCGTCTTAACTTGTTTTCCTAACACACTCGCAAACTTTTATTGACAGGCATCGTCTCTTTACAGATCAAGTTAAGAAAACTCGTTCTACCGTATGGCTGAGGAAAGATGGCAATAAGTTCCTCCCTGTGACAAGAAAGAAATAAGGTCAATTATTATATTCATTCCTCTTTTTTCCTCAAATTTTTTTTTTCTCCTTTTTGTGGTCAGCCATTCTTTTTCTCCTTTTCCTCCATGTAAATTTCTTTTTATTTCCTTGTATATAACCGTATAACTAAAAAGGTGTAAATTTTCTTTTATTTGTTCTCCCATGTTTGTTGGGTGATGCATGTATATTAATTTCTCTAATTTCTCAAGGAAGTTTTGAAATAAAAGATGAGTTGTCTAGAGTACAAAGGAGCGACCATGATGAGACCTTGTTACTTTTGTAATGGATTAAATAAACGGCTTATTTGTTTGAACAAACCCATGATGATAGTGTAGTATATAGCTAAACCGACATATGGCCTTGATATTGAAATTAGTGTAATTTCATACTTTATGCCTTGGGAGTCATGTTTCGTGCAGAAATTTCTTTATCATCTCAACACAATTTTACATGAAAGATGAATTTAAATCATGATATATATTATGAAGTTATGACTCGTACTATCCACTGTGGAGGCTGCAGAATAAAAGAAAATGGTGCAACATTGTTCAAATAATTAAAAGAAACAACATTGAAAATATATTAGAGCAGAAGGAATGCCACATTTAGCACCTGAATTTTCTTTAGTTACATACTTCATCATTTTATAAGACTATAATGACGCAAAACTTGTACACTATTAATTAATTAATCTGGTCTCAAATTAATACATTTACACTAATTTTTGTCAATAATTAACCAACCCAAAATGCTATGCCTTGTCGCTACTAGTACTCAGTCATACTGGGCTAGAGTTTTGAGCAACTTGTTGTACTCGCCAACTGAGATATTGCATATACAATGAGTTGAGGCTCATGGATATCCCGAAACCCAATACTGAAGCAAGCAATATTGAGTAAATAGCCATCAGATGAAACTGTGAAAACAAAATACAAAGCTTTAGTTAGCAAAGACAACAAGGACCTAAATTCAAAGAAGTAAAGTCTGACTTTGGTTTAAATGCAAAGATAAATATATTCAAGTAAAAATGATCAAGCATTAAGTCTCACACTAGGCTAGTTTGGTGCACCAAAGAATTTTAGGAATTTAGGATAATAATTATGCAAAACAGTTGCACTAAACAACAAACACAGATTGTGGAGAAAAATAATGACAGGGAGTGAAACAAGAAAATATATTTTGCATGCAATCACAGTTAGACAGCACCACTCACTATAGAATAGAACAAGTGGACGGTAAGGGCCACAAGTGCAAACTCAAGAGCTGCATAAGTCCATATATACTCCTTGATTGCTGCAAATTAAACAAGAAATAGTGAGTGTTGTATAAATTTATAAAAAGAGAACTGGTAATTTCTGTGGCTCAGTTATACCAAGGATGATGGCAAATATGGATGCCAAGAGACCCAATGTAAATGCAAATGGTGCTGCAATAACAATCGCTTGAGTTTTCAAGTCACGAATCTACAAAACAAATAACAGAATTAGCATTGCTATGCAAATTATTAGATAATTATTTTGAATTTTATCTGAGCATCGAAATATTCAACTCATCGGAAGACATGAACTGGTTCCACTTTAGTGAAAAGCAAATTCTTTGTTCTTAAAGTTTCCTTGTAGAAGAATGGCATACCAGTAGCTGCTCAAGGAAGAAGAAATAGCATATTGTGCTAATTAAGACCAGTACCACAAAGTCCTGCCAGGCACTGCAAAACATATAATTTAATTAACTTTAAAGGTCAAAGAAAAAAAAAACAACCAAAACTATCATATGCTTGAGGAAATTAAATTAAAAAAGCACAAGGATCACTTGCTTGATAACAAACCCCTACAGGAGACATTATCAGCCGCGCGCTCCTAAATTAATGATGATGGCTACAAAGATGGCTGAAAATTTTCTATAGAAGATAAGAAATTACATTAGTGTATCAAAACTCTAGCAATCCCAGCCCTAGTATGCCTAAACTCCCACTTCTGAAAATCCCAGACACAGACAGGCTCATGTAACAAAAAATGAGGCAAACCCTGTGTAGGGGTTAGGTCACAGAAAATTTATTTGGGGTATAAAGCATAATCAGATATGGACATCAGGTTGGAACTCAAGACACCGACTCAACAAATTTTCAAAAGGATTGAATAATAAGAGTTGTACTTTAAACATGAAGATTCCTCAATCGACCTATATAATTTGGATCCTCTTCTGGCACTTAAAAGTGGAGAAATCTACTTGGAGATTCATGACTGTCAATTATGACTGAATGACCATCATAAAAAGGTCTCTACCTGGGTTGTTTTTAAAACCCAGTTATCTTTATGATGCACAACCTTTTACAGTCATGATTCAGGATGCCATGATATCTAAATGGATCTCTCTATTAAAGTCATAAATGGAAAGGGATCTTGATTTATCTCACCTTATCGTTTCTGAACGCAAACGCTGTTGGTTGTGCTCCTGTCTGCTACCCCTTTGAGCAGGGCTTTGCAAGCGAAGCAAGGTTACTGGTAAATTCTGAACCTCTTGGCCACATACATCACATTTCCTGTTTCCTTTTGTGCTAAACCACTTAACTGCACACTCTTCATGTACAAGTCTGAGAGCACCTTTGCAGCTGCATTCCATTTTGAGCGTATTTTGTTCATCACATTCATCAAGACATATCCTGCACACTGCTTCTTCTTCAGGAATTTCTTCATCATCGACCTCTCCTGGAACTGGAGTTATTTGATCTGATTTTTGAAGAACAAAGTTAGAGAGGATTATAAACAGTGAAATAAACTTTTACAAATCATTCCCCCAATTTTTTTATGCAAATAAACCTGAAAGGGAGAGGGAGAGGGAGAGGGAGAGACAACAAAGACAGAGACATAGACAGGGACGGACAGAAAAAAGCGCTGTAAGATATGAACCACTCATGAGTCATGATGTAAAGCAAAAGTAAATTCAAAAATTAAAACTTGAGCTGTAAGATATGCAACTGTTAGCTACTGTGGAATACGTAAAGCAAAAAAGTAGAAAATTACCCGAGCAAAATAGTAGAAATTTAATATGAGAAAACCTTTTAAATTATAGGATGTTTACCAAATCTTTAGCAGATACCCTAAAAGATGGAAATTGAGTATAAATTAGTTGCAGATGCAGAATGAATAAGGAACTACAATAACAGATTTACTACATACCACCTCTAGGATCTGTTTGGATGTTCTCATTTCGAGTAGCAAAAGATACGGATCTTACAATAACAATATTTCGTCCAGGCACAGATAGGGACCTAGAAACTGTAGCCTGAAGAGTTTTTTTCTGCACAAAATCAACCACAACCATCTCAGATTTTTTGTTTTTTTCAATTTAATGATTTCCACATTTACAAGTCATTTTTATTGAAGCATTAATGAGTGAGAATCTAAAAGAAGATTTACTTTTCTTTTTAATTGAGAACAACATTATAGCTTAATAGCGGAATTGACCTGAGTTGTCATACAACACAATTAAGAGGTACTTTTGTTATCAGTAATAGGAAAGCTCTAGTATGCATGACAACTTACATGTTGCTTGTGCTGTTCATTATACATCCTCGCAGAAATAGGTGTAGAAACCGAAGGGGACAAATTTGATGCCGGTGTAACGGGAAGAGAGATGCATCTTTGCCAAGAAAATGCTGATGCCAAATTGGCCATTGTAGGACTTTCAGGAGCTGTACTGGGGTCTGAATTAAGGAGGGAGCTTTTCTCACCATCCGGTAGAGTACTTTTTTTCTTAAAGCTTAAACCCCGGAAGAGGCCTCCTGAGAGTGAACTACCTTTGGAGGAACCTTGAGACTGGAGTAAACCCTTTCCACTACGGCTACTGCCAAAACCCACAGGCCTTGGGGGTATTTGAAGTGATATATCAGGGCGCCTCCCACTAGGTTCTGGGTCTGTAACTTCTTCCTTTATTGACTCCACCCTTTGGACACCAGCCTGCATAAAACAAGTAATCTAACACTTCTTGTCATTTGGTCTATAAGCTTTCATAAGATTTCTTATATACCAACAAATATAAATCAATTTTGTCATACAAAAACCAAACAGTATTGTAATGATGTGCCAATTGTACAATTCAGATTAAGTAGCTAAAAAGGCCATACTATTTTAAACAAGCAAGATCTGCAATCATAAGAAGTCTACATAACAGAATCAAGATCTGCAAATACCAATAAAGGAGAAAAAAGATGAATGTAAAGCTTCCGTGAAAGCAGTTCCAACAAAAAAAAATCAAACCATAAAGTTCATGGCCTAACTTTATGAGTTAAGAGCCCTAATCTGAAATCCAACCACCAAAGACAAAATTAACTATGATTCAGCTATCATTAATAAAGCAGCACCCAACTAAAGGAAACAAAAAAAAGGGACTACCCAGTTGTTTACTTGAGCTATAAAAGGAAACCCAGACGCCAAATCTTTCAACAACAAAGCATAAGTTGCATACACACAGACATACACAGTAAATGCAAAAACAGTAACACACAGATGAAAGTATATGAGATAACCTGAGCAGGAGAAGCTTCTGCAACTCCATTGGTCACTGCTTCTGCTGCTTGCATTGTTATTATTCTGAGTCCCCAATGATTCTTCAATTAAAAAAGAAAAAAGAAAAAAGAAAAGTACCCAGAAATAAAAAAGACTAAAAATGTAACAGAGACTGAGAAAGAAATGAAAGAGTTAAGAAGGAATAGAGAGAAAGGTGTTAATGTTTGATGTTTTTTAATAATGATGGAAAATGGAAACTATTATTCTATGGGTGGGAAACGCATCGGAATTTCAGGGAAGACGCTGGTCTGGTCCGGTCGCGTAGAAGAAGACGACAACTTTGTTTGATGGTCATCAGAGGCTTTCGTCTCGTTACCGCATTCACTTTCCCACTCTCACTCATTGTACCAACTTTCTTCACTCGCTTTCAGCATTAATGGCTGACTCTTTGTTCCGAGTAATTTTTCTGTGTGCTGTCATTACGTATTTACGTGGGCTTACTAATCCATATTAATCATACTATATCCTAAAAGTAAAACATTTATTATCATTTTATAACATGTGATTGAATAACACTAATACTAAATATATTTAATAATAGCCCAAGTTCTTGTTTTGTTTTTCATTTCATTTTTCAATTTCTTAATGAATTTTGAATCAAAATGCTAAAGTATGAAGATGCAAAACTAATAGGAATAAATATATGAACATAACATTATAAAAAAAAGTAAAATCAACTTTAATTATTAAATGAAAACAAATATGTCATGAGTCAATAAGATAAGAAAGACTCAATCATATGTACTTATTCTTTTGTAAGATTAAGGAATATCAATATATTTTAATTAGTAAATATATTCTTATCTAAATAATACTTTAATATTCATTCTCACTTTTGCCTAAAGATATATTAAATCAAAAAAATCTTGTCGGTGGGAAAATTTATTTAAGTGTAATATATGTAATGAGTAATTAGGCAATTTGCCAACCAAGATTCTATTGCCCTGTTCAACTATTTTGTTGAAGGTTATTGAATAAATATATACATAATTCATATGAAATATTTCCTTTTAAATTAGAAAAATTAGTTTCTTCAATGTTGTATCCATATTCATAAATAGTGGTGTTGGGCCAACGATGTGAGTTCTTAATCAAAAACAAATGTCATCCATCATTGATTAATCATTTATTTCCAATACACAATGAAGATAAGCTAAATGGACTTGTCCAAGTATTATATTTTATCTCCTAAAAAATCGTTCTTGTAAATTGTTCTTTTGTGAGTTTAACTCTATATTCAAATTTATAAATTTATATCAAACAAAACAACTCCCACAAATAAATGCTCTAGTTCCGATATTACATACCACTATTATACCAGATTAATATACTAATTTTTATGAAGGTGATGCAAATATAGTGTTTCAAATTTTTATTTTAGCCTCGCCTCTCACGCAACTCTTTAATTTCAATCCAATGGCAGAACAATATTGACCACTTTTCCACTAGCGAGTAGATTTTGTATGCTACTCGGCAAGTAGAGGCGAAGAGCAAGTTCAAGGAATCTACGTCTTGTTGTGGGTAGGTCCACCGAATTGAATTAGCATCATCATCTTCATTCACTAAAAACCAAATTGTGTCCTAGAAAAACTTTAAGTAAATTATATAATAAACCCAAAAGAAAAAGAGCATTTTTTTTTTCTATTCAGAAAACCAGGTAATAAACTAGTGATTCTTGTTTTTCCACAAGGAAAAAAAGAAGATAACAATTATGAAGACTAAAATAAGATTTTATTATATAAACAAAGGTAAATAGTCATTTTGGTCCCCAGACTATTACACTTGTATCAGTTTGATCTCTAAATTTTTAATTTTAAAAATTAAGGACTCTGATTTTTTCAATTTTGTCAATTAAGGACTTTTCCATCAATTTACACATTTTTTATACAAATTTATGTTTTTATAGCATCATATAAAGTCTTTTTTGAGGGTAAAATAGTTTCTTTTATTCAGACCTTACCATTTTTTTCACATGTATAATTTTTTTCTCCTTTATTTCTTGCTATATTTGAATGAAAAATGTGTAAATTGATGAAAAAATTCTTAATTAACAAAATTAAAAAATTTAGAATCTTTAATTTTTAAAATTAGAATTCTAGAGACTAAACTAATATAAGTGTAATAGTATGCATAACAAAATGACTATTTATCCAAGAAGGGAGAAATAGTTGGGTTACAACTTACACGAGCAATATTTTGAGCAAACGCAGGCCCATCTCGGAGTTCGAAGCCCAAACTCCAAAAGACAAAACTCGCTTTCGCAGTTGGAGAGTCTTTTTCCAGAGCTCCGTCTACTCTTCAGCTGCGTAAATCTCTAGCTCCATTATCACCTTTTACTTATTTGACCAAGCATACACTTTTTGAAATTGGATTTTTGAGTTCTTCTTTGTGTAGCGAAGATGAAGTTTCTGGATTGGTATTTGAAGATTTCACTTGGTTCGGCTCTGATTGGAGCTTCCATGGAGTTTTTCATGATCAAAACCGGCTTCTGTGTGAGAACTCTCCTTTTTTGCTTCTTTCAATCTCTACCCAATTTTTTATTTCTTATGATTGTTATTGTTTTCCTGGTTATTCGTTTTTCATTTTTGGTTGGAAGTACCTGTCTCTGATATTGCTAAAGTTTGCTGTTTTACTGTTTGTTACAGAATGATAACAATGTTAGATGTAAAAGATATTGTTCAATGTTAGATATAACCGATATTTTTGATTGAACTGAACTTAGATGAGGTTTCACTTGGATTTTACTGAACTTTTGGACCCTTAGAATTGGCACTTTGCGTTCAAGGGTAACCAATTGGCAATCGTGCTAGTTCCTTCCAAGTGGTTTTGAGGATTGAAAGATGTGGAGTTTGAACCTCGTAACAATGGTCTCCACTCAATATTTCCTTTGATTTTTCTTGCTCCTTTGAGCCCTTGTTGGGTTGCCCTTCGAATATGGTTGGGCCCTCTAAGTAATCCCCCTCCCCTCTCACTTCAGGTCTACTCTACCCTAAACATGTTTTTAAATAAAAAAATAAGCACGCGAATGCCTCCACTCTCTATAGCCCTCTCTTTTGGAGAGACTAGTTACCTTCTCATGTTAATGTTGTTTCTAAGAAATGTCTCTTAATGTTGTTTGGTATCAGCTAGTTAAATTGTTCTGTACCATATTTTCTGAAAGAGCGCCTGTTGCGTTCTCTAGTATGTTTTTCCATTTTGTTCTTGCATAATCTAATTCTTTGTTACCCGCTTTCCATACATGCAGATGACAAAGTAACTGTTCTGGAGTCTGAGAAACGGGCTTGGGAGAGTTCGCCAGAGGCTCAGGCAATCAGAGACGCTCTCAATCCTTGGAAAAATCGTGATGCAGAAGCAGGGAAAGAATCCTAAGCTGGATAGTGGCATATTCATAAGGTTTCTTTGAGTGATTGCATAGGGTTAGTTGGGATCTAAAGCAGTTTGTAGAGTGCATTCCTTTGCTTGGTACAACTTATAGCATCAAGAGCTATAACTGTTTATTGTCTTGATACCAACTCAGGATTCACAGAGGCTAGTAATCTGTGACTGATTGTCTTGTTTGATTGCCTTTTCCCATTTTCCAGCAACTTCTGGGTGGGTCACGATCCTAAACCGTTTTTGTTTTTGGTGTCATCTGCATTGTTCAGTATCTATTATGGTAATACAGATTACAGATTTTATTCTTTTGACTTGGCCATTACTTTCTGTGATTGATGTGTTTGGGTTAATATCTCTGTGTAGAAAAATTGAATGATAGCTCATAGTATTAGAATCTGTCTGTGAGCTAAGCTTGAACTATGCCTGCAAAGTAATTATAGGCTCTGTATTTGATCACATCTCACAACTAAATATCTTCTTTATTATGCATAAAATTCTGATTTTTATGATAATGGGTTCTTAACTTTTTTTTACCTCTCAAACAAGACCTGTGATTTACTTGCTAGTTTGACTAGTTGACTGCACAAAGATTCTCTGCAAACAAGTTTGCCATATTAAAAATCTAACAAGTTTTTTGCTATTCTTCTGCAGGAGGAAGATAAACTTATTAGCAGGAGATTGTTTTGAGAAATACTGATGAAAAGGGACACCCTTTCTTCGGACTAGCACACAAGTGAGATATAACATATCATCCTAAAAATTATTTCATTCCATCTGAATTTTTGTAACTTTCATTCTTCTTGTACTGGGAACCTCATGAACAGTTTCCAAGATTGTGTTCATCTAGCCTTTTTGTCTAAGCATCTACAGTTCCTAATTACTACTCTTGGAAAAATTATGTTACTCTTTCCGTTCTTGATGTTCTTTATTATATAGAAAGGAAAGAAAAGATGGAAAAAAGAATTACTACACCTTTAATTTACATGGTTATGAAGCTAAACCTTGCGCCAGAATATATGTACCAAACATCCCATTCGAATGATTAGGGTCTATACCCTTTTGAATTGCAGAATAGCCAGTACTATCTGGCAGCATTTTTGTTGGCTGTGTAAGTAAATTCAGGTTGTCTAATCAACTAAGTAGACCAAGGTTACCATTGCTTTTGGAGTTCTGGATTGTAGAGATTGTGAGGCTTTGGCTTTGGCTTTGTCTTTTGTCTTCGTGGACTTGGGGTTGATGTGATAATGGGTATAGCGGGTTGTGACTGTACTTATCAGTTTCCTCAACTGGTGAACTGGGAGATTGAAATTAGTATGGAGAACTGAGGTATGTTTGGCAGCTAAGAAAGTCCACTTGTATGATTTGCAAGGAGGGTATTCAATCCCATTTGATCATGTGCAGAACGTCTCTTTAGAAACTGAAATTGAAAAATGAATGCCTAAAATTGTCTAATAATCATTAAAAAATGTCACCACATGCGTACGATCTCTTCTGTATTTAAAAATAAAGAAAAAAATATTTAGAATTCAATGTGGGCAAACCCCAAATTAAAGTTGGTGAAATCGACTTTAAAGGTCATGCACTCAAGAATATATCAACACCAAATTACCTAACTCAGTTCACATACAGTTGCCGGTGCGTTTTCAATGCATGATGTACAATTTGTTTTTGCGCTAATGAAAATTGAAATTTGAAGGAGTAGGTTGGACCATTTAAGTTGGATTATCAACCCCACTTAAACTAAAATAATCATGGACATGAGTCTTAAATCCATATATTCCCTTCCTATTAGTACCTTATATTATCCTGTGCTGAATTGCTGATCAAACCAAACAATCAAATTATTTGTACCTTATTGATGACATTGTAAAATAAGTGACATGACACCTATTTATTCAAGTGAGTCTCTTTTCTTGGAAAGATGTAATTATTAATTTTGTATATAATAGTAAATGTGGTACTTTTGCAGAAACCCTACTGTAGCTGATAGAGAATGATAGCTAGAAACGTGGATAAATATAAACCCTATGTTTCAAGGAGTACAAGTAAGACCAAGCTTTTTCATAAGAAAGCCTCCCTCTCTTTCTCTCGAAATTAAAGAGCAAGAGAGTGGATGGATGACATAAAACCCACCACCAAATTGGAATGTCAAGCAAGTTTAACCAACCACTTTTTTGACCAAATAGAAGTTAGGAATGTGTTTTGTCATCATCACATTAACAGGAAAAAGTTTAATTATATATATATATATAAGAAACATTAGACAAAGATCACAAGAACCTAGCTACCTAAACATACTAACCACAAAATTAACTATTCTAAATAAAATAGTGAAAATGGATTGCAAGGAGGGTTTTGATGTGTCTTCCTTCTTTGTATTGGAAGGCAGTGCAGATTCTGAGGCAGACAGTGGTCCTCTCAAAGCAAACACTTGTACAATAGCAGTAGTTCGAGATGAGGATGCTGAGTCATGTAGCTCTGACACAAGTTATGATAGGCTTGGTGGTGCTTGTGAGGCTGTTTATTGCAAGGAAGCAGATCATGAGGCAGCAGCCGTTGGATATATCTCAGTAGATCATCGGGAAGAAGAAGAAGAAGAAGAAGAAGTGGAATCAAAGGTGGTTGGTGTTAACAGGGATGAAATGGAGGACAGGCTCTTTTGGGAGACTTGCATGGCAGTGGGGTACCCATCTGTTCAATTATAGACAACACCAAGCAGGCTATAAATTCTCGATATTCTATTCTCAATACTCGGTTTTTCTTCTTATATTAGGCTTAGAAACATAAGTTAAGTTTGGTTTAAATGATAGCTAGTGAAAATGTCTTAAGGTACGTGTAGACTTATTGTGATGCATGCCCTTAATTTTTGGAGATTTCATCAGTGATTATATATAATTGTGTTATTTATCCAAATTAAAAAGATGAATATACGATAGAGTGAGCAGCCTGGCCTTTTATTCAGTTTTTACCATATGGGATCTTCTTGCTCTGTCCTATTACCAAAAGAAGGTATGAGAAAGAATGAAAAGGATCAAATTTTGCATTTGAATAAGCAGCTATTGATAAGGAAAATGAAGATCCACATGCAATTACAAATTGATTTGCATGTCTAGACCTCTAATGCATTTGTTCATGTGTATATGTGTGGTCCTATATATATGATTTTCTAAATGCAAATTGTATTATTTTATATACTTATTCAGGCCTTCGATTGAAGGTTAGCTGGAAGCTATCCTCAAATCAAAGCATATTATTATGCTTTGAATGAAAGGGATTTGGAGTTCAATCTATTATATATACAAATGTGCTTTGGTGGCATCTAATCTTCCATGAAGCAAATGCGAGTATTTGGGAATCATAAGAAGATCAGAAGATCACTCAATTACATAATTTACCTATATTGTGGCTCATTGGCACAAAATTAAGTCCTAAACGAAGTGTTTTATACACTTCTATCTTATAACATTTTGAATATCTTAATTCAAATTAGTATTGCAATTAAGTTGTGAAGCATCTTGTTTTGAGACTTAAACATTACATAGTCGAGATTACCCTCATTCAAAGTTCAGACTATATTTCACAGACACTGTGCCCTCTTTGACTTTACAGTGGTTTTTCTTTTCCCCTCTTTTAGAGGGGTAAAATAGTCATTCTAAACCGTGGTGGATTTTTGCTCCCACAAATCAAAAAACAGACGTAGATGAATAGAAAGACAAGCTGTCCAAATGATTATTAATGGGTTATGGGCCTTATCGCCGTCAAGCTTCACCTGATAGCAAACTGATGAGCGCGGAATCAATCATTTGCTTTCCTTTTACTCCATTAAATGTGCAGAGATCTCTCCAAGAACATTGAAACTCAACTTAATTAATATATATATTGTCTAATATATATGCCAACCATCATATATATATACAATACATGTCTTCTTTATTAAGGCAACAACAGAAGACAATGCAGATGCTCCATATTTTGAGACGTGCAAAATCATGTAATTGTTTTCATAACACGAACGATTAAGAAAGGCAAACACCAACTACCTTGAAAACATTGAAATTTTGTCATAATTGAAGCATCATCATCTACTATTTTGTCAAATCTAATAGACATTTACAGCTAGCTAGTACGTATATATGTGATGCAATATATTGGGTAATGTCCTCTTATCATATAGATTAACTAGCAACATAATACTAGTTTGATTATGAATCTAAATCATCAGTTACGTACTTTGATTCTTAATTTGTGGTCCAAATTTATAATCTGATTGACAACATAAATATTAATATATAAAGTAAATATTTTTATCTTGTACGTAAGATTATCATGACCATATATCCTTATCTTTGTCTGAGTCACATCAATGGCATTGACTATATACATTCTTATATTTCACTTTCAAATGGCCTTAATTACCCAAATATATAGTATATACATAAAGTTAAAAATATACTTAATTGATGTCTACGTTATTTCCCATACTGTTGGTTCCCCTTTTCTTTTGGTCAAAGCCATGATTCAATGAAAGAAGTGCAATAATTAATGGGTGGCTAGCTATGCATGTACATAATTGTAATTAATTAGTAGTTGACTAAATCATTCATCATACTCTGTATATCATGAAAGAGCATTACCAATATTTAAAAACTGTATGCAATATTTAATCAAGTTCGAAAGTTGGTTTGCCACGACTATACCTAGCTCTATATATAGAGAGCTAGCCTTGGTGCCTTTGATATTGCATGTTCATTCAAGTAGCAGATAATTACAAGTTGACATGCATTAATTTTTATTGGGAGAATTATATTATATGATGAGGCCTAGCAATAGCATCAATGTTTTGTTGGTTTCTCTTGTTGTGCTCATAGTTAGTAGTGTCTGCAATGGAGGTGGTCATCATGAGCAGCTGCGTCCGAATTTCTATCGCAAGAGTTGCCGTGGAATTGAAGCAATAGTGAGAAACATTACATGGAGCAAGGTTGCAGCAGATCCCACCATGGCAGCTAAGCTTCTAAGGCTCCATTACCATGATTGTTTTGTCAGAGTATGACTTCCATTTTATGTACTCAAACCTATTTTCTAACACAGCTTTTTTTTTTTTTTTTTTGTGTTGAGAAGAAGAAGATCAAACTTGAGTGTATTATAAATAATTCTACGATATTTTCAACTCGACTACATACCCAAACTGCATTTTCTAACACAGCTTAAACTTTTGAAATTATTCAACATAATATATATTTATCATGTATTCAAAAACCTAGATAATCTAGCTTGTAGCCCGAGTTAGCCCGTATATGATTTTTTTTTTTTAATTGAGTAGATATTAGAGCTCAAAAGATCTCGATCAGTCCATCCTAGTTCCCATCTTCACCCCACTCATCCCCATTTTCAGTCCACTAGCGTATTAGTTATGTCTTCTCAACCAAATATATATTTTCATTTTTTGAGCAACTGTGAATCTGAAATTAACTTGATTTTTCTCTTCCATTGTATAGGGATGTGATGCATCGATATTAATAGATTCAGCCGATGGCAACTCGGCCGAGAAGGATGCAGTACCAAACCGGTCGATTTCAGGTTATGAAGTTATTGATGAAATAAAAACCAAATTAGAAGAAGAGTGTCCCGAAACCGTGTCGTGCGCCGATATTGTTGCTTTGGCTGCCCGAGATGCTGTTTCTTACCAAGTACGTACGTCTCATATATTTATATAATCAACATGTTGATGACCATGATCATATATATATATAATGCATGTGGCATGCATGGCATTGTGCAGTTTGGGAGGTCCATGTGGCAGGTTTTTACCGGAAGAAAAGATGGAAGAGTCTCACTAGCCTCCGAGGCTTCAAGTGATTTACCCTCCGGAGCTGCAAACTTCACCACACTTCTACACCAATTTACTGGTTTGGGGCTCAACATCATAGATCTTGTCGCCTTATCGGGTATTTCGATCTATTTTAATAATGTTAATACTTAATTACGTTGTTAAACAATGAGTTTAAACCACATGTTAGATAGTGTAAAAATCCTTAAACTTTTGCAGGGGCGCATACAATTGGAGTGGCACATTGTGTTGTGTTTGCAAGGAGACTGAACTTGACAGGGAAAGGGGACATAGACCCTTCACTGGACCCAGACTACGCACACTTGTTGAGAAACCGATGCCCCAACCCACCGGACCGGGCCACCGTGGTAGCTCTCGACGCCAACAGCTCACTCTCCTTCGACAGCCATTACTTTGTGGCTCTCAGGCAAAACAAAGGCCTTCTCAAATCAGATGCAGCACTTCTTACTCACCCTCGCGCAGCTAGGATTGCTAGAACCTTCCAGAACTTTCGTGTGTTCAAGAATTACTTTGCTAATTCAATCAAGAAAATGAGTGCCATTGGAGGGAACAATGGTGATAAAGGGGAGATTAGAAAGAATTGCAGAGTTGTTAATTAATTAACTAATTATGGTATCTAATTTCTTTTTCTTTTTTCAATCAATTGTTGCAATTAAGTTGCAACTCACCAAAAGAAAAGTTGTACTGTATATGATAATTCGAAATAAAGAAAAGAACATCCCAAAAATCTTTCATGGGATTGTTAATTTGTTCTTTTGAATTTTGAATTTTATGTTTTTTTTCTTTTAATAATATAATTAATCATGAGGTTTTAGGTTTTGAATCCGATTGATTTACTCAATATTATGTTTACAATCTCTTTTAATCAACAAAGTGGCGAAATATCTAGTTAGACTATGACCGTAACACCTGCATGTGGTATATATTACTAATTTACGTATTATACACATGTGTGGACTACGACTCGAATTCATACTTTTTAAAAAAATTTATAGTATAAAATCTTGTTAATTTATTTTCGGACCAACGAAGGGGCCTGTCCCTAATTTGAATATTGAATTAATAACCGCTTGTTTCAAAAAAATTAATTACTGAACCACCATTTTAATTTTATCAAGCCATTCTTATCGTTTCCTAATTTTCTCTGACTCTGCATGGTTTGCCTTGTAATTAGTTCGACAGTGTCCAACAATGGGCAAGAAGCAGAAAACTGAACAAGAACCCAAAGTAAGATTGATTATATTTATATAATTACATAGTGGTACTTAATTTGAGACTCAAGCTTATAAAATTTACATTCAATTTATTTAATAATATATCGTTTAATCATTTATAGGCAGTGGTTGCAGAATTCAAAGTCTCAATGCACTGCAATGCATGTGAAAAAACCGTTGCCAAAACGATTTCCAAACTCAAAGGTTCTTTTACAAACCCACAATTATTTTATTTTATTTTATTTTTAAAATTTTTAAAATTTATTGGGTGTTCAGGGATGGAGAAGTTTAGCACAGACATGAAAAATCACAAGGTTGTGGTAAAAGGGAAGATTGATCCACAAAAGGTTTTGAAGAAACTGAAGAAGAAAACTGGGAAGAAAGTGGAGATTGTGGTTAACAAGGAGGAACAGAAACCAAAGGATAATGAAAAGAATTTGGAAAACGTGTCGATTGTTTATCCACCCATCTTGGATTACTGCAAAGACAGTCTAACACTCATGATGTTCAGTGATGACAATCCAAATGCTTGTTCCATAATGTAGAGAGAAATAGATCATTTTTTTTTTTTTCTAAAATTCATATTCAACAATTATTCTGTTAATAAGAAGGTGAGTGAGGGTGAAAATAATGCACTGGTTTTATTTTCTATATCTGATCCACAGAAGTGGGATATACTAGTTTATCATTTGGGTATGCATCAATATTAGATCGTTATCTGCTTGGCAAGATATGATATGATATATATACTTTGATAATGCAGTTTCCCAACACTAAGTTGTCTCCTGAACATTCATGGAATGTCGTTTTGGCCAAATTCTGGCTATGGAATTGACATCTTGCTAGTGGCCTCTTTGGCTCTTTAGTGGGAATACCACTCTCTCTCTCTCTACCATGCTGTCATTTAGTTAGGCATTGGGGACATAATGGGATGCATAATGCAATGCATTGCCTGTGTAGTTTCCAACACTGACCCACCCACCTCTTTGGTTGTGACAGATTTTTCGCACAGAATTCATATCATAAAATTTGTACCACTTTATCACCAAGATACATGCATTATTGATCCGAGTAGTGTTGCCAAGAAGCAGCATTATTTAATTTTTTAAAATGTCAGAAAAACAAATAATATTCCCACTCTTGCTCCACAACTACAAGTTTCACCTTCCTTTAAATATTAAGAAAAAAAATTAATAATGTTTTAAAGATATATTTTGTAGGTAAAATTTGTATGTTACTGAGTACACATGCACAAGATATCTACACAAAGGTGTTAGGTTCTTTTTAACCCAAAATTGGCATAATCCTTAAGCAATGAGGTAAACCGAGTGTCTGACAGCTCAGAATTGGATTGCCAAACTGTTCATACCCTATACATAAGTTGACAATTCTTGCAAAAGACCTCAAGAGCTCCTTAATTCTAGTCTGATGTAAATCAATTCTTGCATTTACAGGACATTTAACACTGCCACCTCAACTAGTTGAAGCTGCCAAATGATGCACTG
>QANT01008003.1:0-26864 GCA_003254885.1 Purshia tridentata | reverse complement strand
TTATAGTTTATTAAGGTAAAATGGTTTCCGAATAAATTAATTTTTTGTAAGTATGATCTTTCAATGGAGACAAAAAAATTAAATGGTTCTAACTATCAAAATATAATGTGGAGTGGATCCATAACGAATTCCACAAATAAGTTTAAATATAAAATCTCATATTTGAAAGGACCTGATATATATATATATATATATATATATATATTTGTGAAAGATGCTTGTTTGTAAACTTTGGCATTTCATTATGTATCTTAATTTTTATTCTAAGTTCTTGGTACCTTGTTACACCAACAATTATAATTATAATTAAAGAAATAAAACATCAATACAATTTGTCATATCATATTTATACTTTTAACTTTTTCATTTTATACCTTAATATATTACGAATCTTATAGCACCAGCAATTATACAATTTAAATTAGAGAATGAAAGGGTTAAGCAAATAGGGGTTAAAAGTTAAAACCTTCTCTAATGTGGAATGCAATTTTATTTTCATACATACTAGTAAAATTGGAATCTCTATATACAAGTGGCATGGAATGGTAGTACTGTACCATAGTTAAGGTTTGTGAAGAAACTTATTGTCGCTGACCAATGAACTGGCTCTCCTTGAGGGCTCCCCGTAAACTACACACAGCAGATCAAACTTCCAACTTGGGAACATGGTATAGACACATGTACCAAAGCCTATAGAAACACGACACGTACGCTACTCTCCTGGTGCAGTATTGCTGCGCTTTAATACGTGCTCATATCCGCAGCGACCAGATATGAATATGATAATATTTCAACGGCACTGATCGTTCTCTAAAAACAAAGCGAAGGCAGTCAAGAACCGAAGGTCCACGTGTATGATAATATGATAATGGTAGAGAGCTCCATACTAATCTTTTGTTGTAGTTAAAAGTTAAAAACCCAGAGCTCAGTCTCTCATATCTTACTCACAGAAGTCCTCTCTCCCTCGCTATCTGTCTCTCTCTTCTAAAACAAAAAACAAAAAAAGGAAGTAATTTATAGTTTCCGGCGCGGGAAAATCTCACAGGCGACGGTTTCCGGCGAAAGGTAATCTTTTCGAACACTTACTCATTCTTCTCAATTTATAGTTTTTTCCCCATTGCTAGGTTTCTTGTGCTTGTATAAAAATTATATATGAGTGTATTTGCGTGCATAGGTTTTTGGAAATTCAGTATGATCGTTTTAGTTATGTGCATTTTTCTGTATCCGTATTGTTTACTGAGTACTCTGTGTGATCGTAGCTCAATTTCTAGGGGTTTTCTTTTATAGTGCTCAGATTGATGGAGCAGAGGCTCTGAGCTTGGAGTTTGGAGTTTGGGCATGCATGGTTTGAGTTTCGTTTTTATCAATGGATTTTATAGGCGAAAGGGCGTCGTATAAGGTGCGTTGGGTTTGATACAGAGTATCAGTTCGAGATTGTAGTGTGGGAGAAGCTGAGCTTGATTGTGCGGGAGCGAATTCAGTGTGTGCTGCTGAGGTGACTCAGTGATCTTTTTGTTAACAATGGTAAACTCGGAACTCTGATTGAAGCTTTTGCATGCAAATGCCGTAATGAGATTTTGGCATATATATTTGGGGGGGGTATATGATATTTTGGTTGTTTTGCTCCGTGCGGTTGTTACTGTTCTCTATATGTTTTTTGTTGAAAATTTTGTTGTTGTTTGGCGTTTTAAATAGGTGTTTGTGTGTTCTGCTTCTTAGAGAATATAAATAAGTATGTCTTTGTGTTGTTGATATTTTTGAATCTGATATTCGAACCCAATCTCGTTTAACTTGTTTGAGAATGTGAGTGTTTCTTTAAACGAAAGGATGAGGATTGTATTTTGGTTATATGTCAAATGAAAAGCCATGTTTTTATTTTGTTGTGTTTACTTTAATTAAGACCGATTTATGGCATGTGATCTAGAAATGCTTGACTTATGGCAATGAGATAGACAGATGCTTATTCATAATTTTATATCTTGCTTTAGTAATTGCTAATTTGCATTCGTAAAAATCAGTTTACATGTTTTTATTTTAGACTTAGGTGGGCTGAAAGTTAAGGGGAAAATGGAAACAAATGCGGGCTGCAAATGGGGCTGGGGGTGTTCTGGAATGTGTTTGGGCTCTAAAATATAATAGAAAGAGGGAGTTCTCAGTTGGACCTAGCCAACTCCTAGTTTCGCCCCTGGTGGCTCTCGACCGGTGCTTCCTATTTAATTATACTTGCAAGGCAATAAATGTATATGGAAAATCATATTTCCATAACTTTGGGAATCAACACAGAGTGTTGATCTGGGAATCCCCTATGAATGCTACACATTAAAACTGGAAGAACTGTTAAGTTGCCATGGTCCTGTCTGTGGAGAATCCATTTTTTCCCATATTTTTGTTGTAGGTCAAGACTGGAAGAACTGGCTGACAGTCAGATTATCTAATGCAAGAACCTGTTGCGGTTAAATGACCCAGTCTGGTTGTTTTTGGCTGACGTTGCATTTAAAGATCTTTATGTTGTTGAGGAGACTTGAACCCAGTACCAAAAAGCTTGAAAATAGTAGCACCTACTGTTAGGTTATCAATGTGTTTTCCTTTGAAATTGCTATCTAACTGCACCAAGTATCTGTTGGAAATACATAGAGGGATATGCTTATGCTCGTATTTGTGCAAAAAGGTTAATGACACACCCTAAATATATGTTATATATAAACCCATATCAATGACCTATGTTGTCATATCTTTCAAATTTTATACTGTATATTGTTCAATTATATATCTGGCCTATATACTACGTATATACATATTGTGACTTTAAGTTCTAAATTATTGTTGGATTATTATAAATTACTTCCCTATACACTACATATACACACGGAGGGAAGTGTGTATGTGTGAGAGATGTCACAATGCGTCAGCCTACATACTTATTGGACCATTTTAGTGTGTATAATCATCCATATTAGGAACTTGGATGTTGAGATTTTGAATTGCATAGAGCTTTGTAACGCAAATTTCTTTTGCGTTAAAGTAGGTAAAGATTTAGTGCTTTAGGACATACCTAATTTGGACAGATTTCCATTTGGGGAAATCCATTGAGATGTGAATGTTAAGGTCACTTGGTTGTCTAGGAGAGCATCTCAGGTGGGCTCAGTCAAAACTATTTGTAAATATAAGCTCTGGAAAAATTGTGTGTTATTTTCTTGAAAACTATGACCTAATCTTCTAAAAGTATTTTTCTTTGGCAGTCTTTCCAACCCAAAAGTTTTTGGATTTCGAGAGATGCTAGCCTTCTAACTGAAGGAGAGATGGCTTATGATAATTCTCCCAGAATGGAATCAAAGCGTGGTCACCCGTGCTTTATGGATGCAAATGGACCAGAACTGTTCAACAACAAGAAGCAAGCAGTCGAGGCTGTTAATGGCAGGCCAGTTTCTGGAATTCCACATTTGGCTGTTTCCCCATGGGATAACACTTCAGGGTTTCAGTCAGTTCCAGGGCAATTCACTGACCGCCTTTTTGGATCTGAGCCACTTCGGACATTCAACCTAGTTGAGAGGAACATTCAATCGGTTGGAAGTGGAAATTTGGGAAGAAAGGGATTTGAGAATGAATATGGGAATGATCCATCAGTGGGTTTGTCAATATCTCACACCATCGAAGATCCCTCATCATGTCTCAATTTTGGTGGAATCAGAAAAGTTAAAGTCAATGAAGTTAGGGACTCCGATAATGTCGTGTCTGCATCTATGGGGCACCTCTACGGTAGGGGAGACAATAATACAATTTCAATGGGTACAGCATATAACAAGAGCGATGAAAACACCATATCATTGGGTCCGACTTATAATAATGCTGAAGAGAATTCCATCTCAATAGGGCCTTCCTTTAATAAGGCTGATGATAATTTCATTTCAATGGGTCATGCCTTCAGTAAGGGAGATAATTTCATATCGATGTCTCATAACTTTAGCAAGGGGAACAATCATATCTTATCAATGGGTCAGCCCTTTGACAAGGAGGATGGCAGTTTTATATCAATGGGTCAATCATATGAGAAGGGAGATGGCAGTTTCATATCATTAGGTAACTCCTACAACAAAGGCCATGATAATTTTATTTCTATGGGCGGATATAGTAAAGCAAACGAGAATTTCATCTCAATGGCTCCTACTTATAATAAGCAGACTGATAATATTATATCAATAGGTCCGACCTATGACAAGGCTGATTCGAATGTCGTACCAATGGGTTCTCCCTATGATAAAGGAGATAGCAACCTATCTATGAGTCACAATTACAATAAGACTGAAAGCAACACTATATCTTTTGGAGGTTTCCATGATGAACCTGAGACAAATCCCTCTGGCGGGATTATCAGCAGCTATGATTTGTTGATGAGTAATCAGAGCACAGCTCAAGCATCAGATGAGTCTGCTCTGAAAGATCCAGTTGAGTCCATTATGGATCCAACTGTAGATGATGCTCTGAAAGTTGATCCTAGAACTGATGTTCCCAAAACTAAAGAGCCAAAGACTGCTAAGAAAGCTCCTCCAAACAACTTCCCTTCAAATGTCAAGAGTTTGTTATCAACTGGTATGTTTGACGGTGTTCCTGTGAAGTATGTTACCTGGTCACGCGATGTAAGTTTATATATATGTCAATTATTCAGATTCTTTTGACAGAGGATGCAAATTTCTGTACTGATTTTCCCTGTTTTGACTTGTTATTACCTGTTGCAGAAAAGCCTCAAAGGAATTATAAAAGGGACCGGGTATCTATGTTCCTGTGATGACTGCAATCACTCAAAGGTAAAGAACTCTTGTTATATTCAGCTACCTTTAAGAAATTAATAATGAATTTTCTATCTGAGATTCATAACCTAGCTGGTGAGTTGGATTGTATCATGCAGTCTCTTAATGCGTATGAGTTTGAGCGTCATGCTGGTGCCAAGACCAAACATCCCAATAATCACATTTACTTTGACAATGGAAAGACCATCTATGCAGTAGTTCAAGAGCTGAAGAACACTCCTCAGGAGATGCTGTTTGATGCCATTCAAAATGTGACAGGGTCTCCTATCAATCAGAAGAATTTTCGCAGCTGGAAAGGTGATGCAGGATTTTAGATGATTTTTTCTGTGACCTGTTTAACACAAACAAGAAATGTGATATCCTCACTATGTCCTTTTATTGATTTGGTCAAAATTTCTCTCAAAAAATCTATCTTTTTGCCTTTTCAGCATCATATCAAGCTGCTACTCGTGAACTTCAGCGTATCTATGGAAAAGATGAAGTTGCTATACCATCTTGATATCAGAATCTCCCTCAGTAACTTTTTGGGGGTAGGTTAAGATATGATCTGTGCATATCAACATACAGCTTATAGTAAATTATAGACTGGATTTTGAATATTTGAGGCTTTGAGCTGTTGGATGTTTACAGGTATTTTGGCTATTTTACTCCCTCAGTCTCTTCAAATTAAGATATTAAATATTATTTTTGGATTTTGGACGGTTTATAATCTTGAAGTTTATTTTGGATGCTGTACAAAATATCGGATTGGAGTTTTATTTTGTGCCCTGAAAAATCTTTGAACTAAACACCCTAGATAGTCAAATCAGCCTGCAGGTCACGTCATCTGGAAAATTTCAGTGCGACTGAGTTGGCCACTTCTAGGACCTTTGTGTGACTGGAAAACATTGTCAAATGTGGGATTCAAAATGCTGAATTAACAGGGGATGTGAGTGAGTATGTGAATGCTCTCTCACATCCCGCATTTTTATCCTTCATCCGAGATGGCTCTATCTTTGACGTGAATGACTTGGGATAATTTGTGCTTACCAATGCAAGTCGATCAGTTTTCCCAAATTGAACGAGCATTATTTGCAGGCTGATGAAAGGTGCGGCCTGTCTTTGGAGGCTGACTATAGTTTATGCCGATTGATTAACTGTGTTGCTTGGTTAACTGTGCTTATGTCGGTTGATTCACTATGCTTATGTTGGTTGAGTACTGCGTGCTGCTATTTGCACACCCTGTTTCCTCTTCTTACACACTATTTACTCCTACAGACTCTATATCACTTTTTAAATTTTATAATGTTTTAATAAACACCCCCAAAATTTCAAAATATCCATACCCGCACCCACACTAAGTAAAAAAAACACCTAGCCTCCACCCCCACCCGATTCCTCTGCACACAGCCTCCACCACTGCCAACCCAGCCTGCACCCTGCATTCTGACTCGCTGCTGGCGGTTGGCACACTCCTCCCCCTCTCTCTTTCCCTTTCTTTCTCTCTTTCCTTTCTTTTTTCTTTCTCTTTCTCTCTCTCTCTCTTTCTTTCTTTTCTTTTCTTTTTTCTTTCTCTTTCTCTCTCTTCCTCTCCCTCTCCGTCTCTTTCGCACCTCCATTGTCGGACACCAAGAGAAAAAAAGAGAAAAAGAGAAAGAGAGAGATGGAGGAGTGTACTGACTGCCGGCAAGGAAGGCGATGGCAAGGCAGGAGGTAGGGATGGAGGCTGGGAGTCTTGGGTGGTTTGTTGGGTTTTAAAAAAAATAATAATAATATTTGTCCTTTATGGTAATTTAGAATCGAGTTGAACTTGTAATTTGGGAAGAGTGTGTAATGAGAAGAAAAATGTGCAAACTCAAGTATATAAAATCGTGGTTTGGAGACCTGATTGTTCGATTGCCTGTCTATCCATCAAAATCGGGGTCATGAGTCGGTCCAAGGTTGGTCTAGAGTGATGTTGACTAGTTCATTGACACATTGACGGCATGTGAAAGCCCATCAACTAGATTAAAGGATCTACGGTCTGGAGGGTTTATGGGCCAGTGAGTTAGATTAAAGCCCATCAACTAGATGCTGAAGGGTCATTTGTGGAAGCACGCGAAAGATATTCTTAAAAAGTAAAAGTAGACGACTACAAAAGTGAACAGAAATTACGAACATAAATATTTTTACATTAACCTTGCACTTCAAAAATTAAAAAGAAAGTGATTGCCCAGAATCTAAATGGCGATGATGCCTAATTGCGTGGAACATTTTTGGTATTCAAACCCAAATTTAAAGTTGGTCCCCTTCCAAGTTCTTCTACATACAGACAGGCCTCACTCTGGTATCCATGTATGGACAGCAGCAACTCCATGACTTGAATTTCTCATACTCCTATTTGCTGTGGACTTTCAGTTGTCTGTTGATCATTTGGTGCTTCATCCAAGTCATTATCATTCTCACCCTGTGATTGAGATGAAGGTTGGTCCTGGCTCTTGCCCCATAGTACCAGATATAAGCCAACAACAATGATAATGGCTCCAATAAGACTACAAACCATATAGTGGTTAACTGTGTCAGCCCATAGTGCATGAAATCTTAAATTATAAGACATAATTCTCAAAAACAAAATTTATTATTTCATTATAGGACCTATCCCATTGTTGTTTGTTGCTGTAACTATTATGCAGATATAATAGGCATGGGTGTAGGAGAGAAAGCAATGCATACCTCCCAAAGTACATTTTCTCAGCTAAAATAAGGGAACCCAAAGTTGCAGCAATCAATGTGCCCAAGGGATTAAAAGCAGAATAGAAAACAGGTCCTCTTTCCTTCATTACAATTCCCATAATTAAATAACAAACCCCAGAGAGTATTCCCTGCATGAAAACATCATCAGTGTGTATAATTGGATATCATCTGAAACATACATCTCTGAAATGCTCTTTCCATAGTTGAATTATTAATAAAGATTTCTTACCCCATAAAGAGCCGCTAAAAGTTTGATGTCCAAGTGTATGGACCAGACTGCTGCATCTTTTCCCCATTCCATTGCAAGGGCCAGTATTGCACCTTCCACCATACCCCAAAAGCATATAAAAGCTGTGAGGGAAAGTGCACAAGGGTATGCTCTTAGTGTAATTACCTGTATATCAAAATTCACCATCAAATCTTGCTTTGTGTTTTCTTATCCATCTTACGGTATCTAATTTTTAGAAAATGTTTGAATGCAAATTCTTGGGATTTCTTACTTGCAAAATCATGAAACAAGACCAGCAGAAACAAGCTGCTGTAGTGAGTAGAGCACCCTTAACAAGATCTTTGTTCTCTGAATCACTTTTCAATTGATAATGGTGTTGATCTTTTCCTTTGGCCCATGGCAAACTCAGAGCAAGTCCTTTAACTAGAGTCAGTACTATCGCCCCCCCAACTGTGACTATTGTCCCCAGCAACTTTGCCTGGCTATGCAGTCTCCTAATGTTAACCTTCTCAAGCCTACAAAGCCCTCAATACAGAGTTGTAAGTTCATAATTACCCTCACCTCCTTGTTTATCTGTGTGTTAGGAGTACTTAATACCTAAAGATCCAAGCCATCAAAAATGCAAATGCTGGAAGAATATTGAACATTGCAGATGTGAAGGTTGCTGTAGAGTGCTTCAAGACCATGTAGAACAGGTTCTGGTCAAGCACAGGGCTGCATTGAGAATGACAATACAGTTTAATTAGTGGCTTAAGCAAGTGACACATTGTGGGATAAAGATTAACATTCTTACTCGAAAAGGCTGAGCAACATTGTCTTGGCAATGATGGAGAATGTGATCCTTGGCCTTGAATTCCTGGTGAGTCTTAACTCTTAAGTAAGAGTGTTGATAGTAATTGCTTAATCTTCTAAAGCCATATTATATACATACATATTGGGTAATGTTCTCTCGCCGATTATTAATATGTTAATTTCTAAACTGTGAATCATAACTGCATTATAGTCGTGCATGATTCTACCTAGTCAGTGGTTCCTATTGACAGTCTAGCAACAAAATATGTTAGATTGTATGACAAGAAAACATTTAGAGAGAGATGGAGAGAGATTATCTTTAAAGAAAAAGAGAGAGAGAGAGAGAGAGAGAGAGAGAGAGAGAGAGAGAGAGAGAGAGATAGATAGATAGACAGATAGATAGATAGAGAAAGAGAAAGAGAGAGAGAGAGACCTATCCAAAATTAGAGCAAAAGGAGCAATGATGGCAGTGGCAATGGCCATTCGGTAGGTTACGAATATGTAATGGCTCATCCCCTGGTTTAGAGCAAACCTACCAATTATGGACAAACCTGCAGAGCCACACTGCAAGAAAATCACAGCTAAAGTTAACCTTGCCCGGCGGATCATGTCAGTCAAGGACTCCAAAAACTTCATTTTTTGAGTTTTCCCTCTCAAGTCTCAACCATGAAAAGCTAATGAGAATATAGGATGTAGAGCAGATACTTGATTTTATATATAGATAGCCCAATTTCTTTTTTTTTTCTCATGCCTTGTAAAATTTTTTCCTTCAAATTCAAGTACTCTTCTTCATGCAGTGAATTGGAAAACTATTCCTTGAAAAAGCAATAACCCAATTTCTGCTTGGCATCAAAAGTAGCAAAAAACCATGGTTGCTAATTAATAAGATTACTTATTGCACTAAGCAATTTATGGCTACAAAGTCAGGGTTTTAGTTGGGTTCATTCCAACGTAATAATATCGCACCAAAAATTGTGGAAGCATGCAGTGGTGATCAACACTATTCTACCTCATCATCTGAGCATTATTCCATAATTCATTTAGTTAATTATAGGAGGGTGGTTGGAAAATGAGTCCTATGAAAGAGACCCTGTTACCAACAGACTAAGAATCTAAGGCTAATATCCTAATACTAAGTGATGAAACTTAATTTGTATATATGTGTAGGCTAAATTGACCTTGTAGGCAACAGTCCATAGAATACCAAATTTGTATGGGGTTGGAGTAGCCTCAAAATTTTGGTGACTAATATCTGGTGCTTTTTTTGTTAAAGAGTGCAAGCAAATTAATACATGTTTGGTATTGAGTGGCTCAATTCTTGTTTACTATATATAGGTATCAATGCACTAGCTAGTGGTGCCAAATTAACCCTTATCATCTTTCACTTAGGTGCCTTAGGTTAGCTAGACTTGATCTAATTCAACCATATATACATCCTCACTTTGTGTTGCAGTCCATTCATTTGCAGCCTACTTGAGCAAAAATTATTGTAAGTGACGGTCACATGACAAGTCACAACATATATAGGACCCACTTTTATATATTGTCATATGGGACAGTCACATACAAAAATTTCTCTAAATTAAATGGTAATTCATCCCAATAATCCATATCAGGAGCTATCTTGGATCCTGCATTATAACTTATTTGAGTGTGATTTTATAGCAGTACTGTGGAAACAAGCAGCATTTATGCAGGGCTTGAATTTTCGTCTTTAGAGTGGATTGCATTTCAGGCAAACAAATATGAATATCAGTGCATTACTGTACAAAGAAGTCGTTTGTGATTATATGACCAATGACTTGGCCTTGTCCATCAAATTCGTCTAAATTGATATTATTGAGCAATCAGTGCACGCCACCTCACATGTGACGGGCATACACTGATACACAGATCATGATGAACAGAGTGAGCAAAACTTTGTTTAATATTAAAGCTGTATATTTTTTAAAGTTTTTCACTTATGAGATGTTAACTGCATATGGTGAATTAATCGTATGCTGAAGTTAACGCGATCGACATGCAACATTGAAGAGACATAATGCATCTATATGTCGTGCATCTTCGTCATGTAGGCGAAAATTCTTGGTATATTTTCAGTGTTAATGTTCCATGAGCATGCTACTATTAATCAACTTTTTCTTTACGGAAAGTTGGCAATAACTTTATGGTTTCGATTATTTGACTTTCTTTTTTTCCCTTTATCTCCTGATTCTCTTCCCAAATTGTGGAACATGGTGGGAAGATGTCTATCATTCCAAATGCACAGCACATTTGGTTAAAAATGAAATCCAAATATATTCATTCAACTTTGGTAATAACAATTTCTTTTGTCTTTTTGTGTAATATGATAGCTGGGAATGGACTTACATCTCTACTTCAATTTCTTTTATAAAAATACAACACAGCAGAGGTCAAACTCCACGTAGTTATAATATATATTTTGGACCACCTTGATCTTTGAGAAAGATCATATCAGCATCTTATTATCAGTTGCCACAATGATCTGGTTTTGTTAAACTGTTGTAGCTACTTCATCTGTATGATCTGGTTCTGACGGAAGTTTATCCTTCCTCTTACCCCACAGAACCATATATAGGCCAGTCACAACCACCATTGCTCCAATTACTCTGCAAACAAACAGTTGCCACAATATTAAATTATCATCAAATATATATTTTCTGTTAAAAGAAGAATTAAATAAATCCAAGGTATTCCAAAAAGAGATTGGCGCAAACCTTCCTAAGTACATTATCTCAGTTAACAAGAAGGAGCTAATAATGGCCACAATAATCATACTTAGAGGATTAAAAGCAGTCACAAAAACAGGTCCTCTTTCCTTCATTACCATTCCTTGAATATAATAAGTGACACCTGAGCATACTACTCCCTGCATCAAAACAACTTCAAGCTGTAAATTACATATACATATATGTAGGCCTGCAACAAGATTTAACCAGAACACTTAAATTCAGAAGTACTTCTTACACTGTAAACAGCAGCTAACAGCTTAGAATCCAAATGTATGGACCAAGCTGCAGGGTTATGCCATTCCAAAGCTAAGGCCACCACAATGCCTTCAACCGCACCCATCAAGCATATTAAAGCCGTTAGAGAGAGCTCAGCAGGGTATGCTTTGATTGTAATTGCCTACAAAATAATTTAGTTTAATATAATGAGAGGATGATAATTATGGATTATTAATTGATCAATGGTTTATGGTTCATCTATCTTATTGATAATAGCACTAGATCAAATTTCATAAAATTTTAGTGCTACAAATTTCACTGAAAGATTGGGGATTTATTACTTGTAGAATGATGAAACTAGACCAGCAGAAGCATCCAGCTGTGATCATGAGAGAACCCTTTATGGGGTCTTGCTTATTTGTGGCACTTGTAGATTCCTGTTGGCTATTTCTTCTTGTCCATGGAAGATTCAAAATGGGTCCAGTAATTAGAGTCATAAGCATAGCTCCTCCCACAGTCACTATGGTCCCCAATATCTTTGCCTGGCTATGCAGTCTTCTAATATTAACCTTCTCAAGCCTTAAAAAGAATAAAAAATAAAAGAAAACTAGTCAAACTAAGTAATTCCACATTTGTCGAACCATGCAATTAGCATGGCCAATATAGTAGGAAATAGAAATACGCAATGAATACAGAGAGATACCCAAAAATCCAAGCCATTATGAATGCAAAGGCAGGAAGAACATTGCACATGGCAGAAGAAAAAGTTGCTGTTGTAAACTTCATCCCAGTATAGAACAAGTTCTGGTCGATTACAGGCCTAATATATAAATACAAGAGTAGATAACTTGATTAGTTAGATATATCATATATTAGACGTAACCCTTTTTTTTTTTTTGGGAAGCTGGAAAACATGTGGCTTAATTAGTGGTCACGAGTCTTAACTCTAATAAGGCGAGCAACAAAATCTTAACGAAGACAGACAAGGTCATCTTTGGCCTTACTTTTCTGCAAGAACATTAATAATTAGTTTTTTCATCTCTCAACATGTACTCAAATGCAAAAAATTGAGAGACAGAGAGAGAGCATATATATATACCTATCGAAGACAATGGCAAAAGGAGCTATAAAGGCAGTGGCCACAGCATGCCTGTAGACAACCAATACATGTTGGCTCATCCCATGGTTTAGAGCAAACTTTGTTATTATGGACAGTCCTGCAAACCCAAATTGCATCAGAATCACAACCACAAATGGCTTTGCTCGATTCATCATCCCCGCCATGGACTCCTTAGAGAACATAATTTTAGTACTTTGTGATCTAAATTAATTAAACTCTGTCTTGCTTGCTTCCTCTGTATCCCTCACTGTTTTGAAAAGCTAGCTAGCTACTGATGATGATGAGCAAAATGAATAAGAAGCTGCACGCATTTATATAATGCATGGTAACCTATTTAAACGTCTTGGTCTTGAATATTCTAGGGAATCCACTAGCTAGGTGAAGTAATACTGAAATACCATTCCGGCCACCGAGAGAAAGAGGCCGGCCATTTCAAATATGTATGTACATCAAGCACCAAATGATTCATATCTAAGGAGCTAGTGAAATCACTGCACAAAACCAACATGTATTTCAAGCCATATATATATGGCGGCTTGGTGGGGTTGGCTTAGATGTGATTACATCATATCAAAAACGAGTTTGAGAGTAATAGGTGCTATGCTAGCTAGCAGGAATCGAATTTGGTTTTGTTCTACATCTTGTATTGTGTTTTTCAATATATGCATTAAACCAACTATACGTGAAGATTTTTTATTGACAAGTATCTTGCATTCTTGCGCATTCACACCACCAGGAGTTAATTAGTCCATCATTCTTTGTAAATTGACTTTCTATGTGAGTTATTCAATCATGCCATATTTCTCTTGAATTTTTATATATATATATATATATATGAACATTTATGCGTGTATGCTTTATGAATAAAGTGGGAAAAAGATAGAATTGGTGAGAGGTATGCATGCATGCTTAGAGATCAAGAATATTTTTTGGGACAAATTCAGCACACCTGTCTATCAAAGTGTCATTCATGCATTATCAATTTGATAAATTTACAAGGATGAATGCCATCAGCCAGACTATATATCCGAATCAGATCTTATTGATCGCACTTGCTGTAGCTTTATTTGAACTAGTGACTATATATGTTCTGATTCCCCTTCTTGTTCACATTCACCTCAGAGAAAAAGAGAGAGAGGTACGTTTCTGCGTAAATGGCTCAGAGAAGTCAATTAACTAACATATATATGTTTCCCATTTAAAAGATGCCAATATATGAGAGTTGTAACTTGTACTCCTAAAATCCACTGATGCCCAGACCAATTTTATTTTTTATTTTTTGGATTAAATGCCCAGACCAAATTAGTGGCTCTAGACTAATTAAGTAGAGGGTGTCACAATATTTAAATTTAATTAACTAAAAAATGACTTCCATCTCATACTTCCACACTTGCTTATATTATCCATATCCATTTTGATGTTTAATGCTGTGGTAGGGTACCCACAATTCTTAATTATTGGAACCACCATATACGATTATATAGTAGAGTCAATTATAAATAAACTAATAAAATTTTTAAAGTTAAATATTAATCAATGCATTTTTTATAATTTCATTTTAGTCACTGTTGATTAAAAAAAATGACAATATATCAATAAATATACAATATTACTATGCATATTTAGATTTGTACTAAATTTGTATTTGACTGCTATATAACAAAATGGTTTGAGGTTTAGGTCTCGGGTTTTGGGCAAAACTCTTATTCTAACCCTAAACCCAATTTCTAGACCCTGAACATCATTTACATACCATAAACCAATTAAAATCAAGGACAACATCATAATTTTATGCCCATAAATAATTTTTTTTAGATGACATCAACAAGTGGATTGAACTTAATGACTAAAGTGGGATAAAATTTCAAAACTTATTAAACTTTATTAGAAAAGAAAATTCACATTAACTACTATGTAATATTAAAATATTTTATTATTTTAAATGTAATTAACTATATATGATACTTGAATGTGTACTTGTCCACGCGGTTAAGTTGGAAGTAGAAAATCTCAGGTGCTTTTCAGTTATTGTGCTTAATAAACTAGGACCTATGTCATGCAGCACTAAATCCTTGCTTTAAGTTTTAATGTAATTCACAATTAAGGAATAAAACGAGTTCCTGAAGCAAACACAGAGTTCACAAATCTGTTTAGAAAGCAACTGTAAGATATTATTCTAGCTTGTCGTATCAGAAAACGCTAAAGCTCTGCTTTGGCCCTGTGTTGCTCGCTATTCACTATCCTTGTGCCCACAAGAGTGTCAAGAACTGAGAATTGATTCAATAACATATTATGCTTTGGATCGCATATGTTTCAGAGTGGCCTTCAGTCTTAGATTTGACAAAACCAATTCTAGCATGTTTGCTTCTTCGAATAAAATTATTTTAATTATCTTCACTTGTCACATTATATATTATCTTAATTTTTAGTAAAAATTTGTTGAATGTGACTGTTGCACTGTTACCATTAACGTATTATAATAGACATGGACGATGGTGAGACCCACTTGTATGAATTCCATGCAAGCAGATCCCACCTTTATTAATGAGATAAAAAGTGATCAGTTGAGATGATTTCTTACTCTTACTTCATTTTCTGCTTGATGAAAACCTGCCACAATGTTGACACCTACGATAATGGAGTCTTCATTTTCTGCTTGATGACAACCTGCCACAATGTTGACACCTACGATAATGGAGTTTTAGTGGGATTATAAGAGTGCATTAATGGGCCGGTTAGCAGCCAGCCACTCAATATATGGATGCTCAATGGGCTCAGGCTGCAACAAAATCCAATCACCCTCAATTTCTCAGCAAGTACAATTTGATCTGTTCAACAATTCAAACCAAGACTTGTAACTTCTCATATAACAACAGAGTTTTTCTTCAATAATAAAATGATTTGAAAAACAAAATTCTAGTAAATACTTTCATACCCCCTTGGGAAACTGGGTAAGCATTATAAGCTTTAAGAAGATGTTAAACGGCGTAGATTTAATTGACTTTTAGTAGAATACTTAATCCCTCTGAGGTTGGACTACCCTCAAATTTTGGTAACTAATATCTGGTGCTTTGCTTGACGAAGAGTGCAAACAAATACTTGTTTGGCATTGAGTGACTCATTACTTGCTTACTATATATGTGAATGGGATATCAATGCACTAGTTGGTGGTGCCAAAATAACCCTCATCATTTCTCACTTAGGTGTCAGTTTAGCTAGAATTGATTTGATTCAACTATGTATTCATCATCACTTTGAAAGTGTGTTGCATCTGCAACCTATTTAAAGCAGGCATTACATATCCACATCTTATATAGTAACATAAATGGCCACAATGTTTGATCTCAAGTCAATGTCCTCTCTTTGGTTGTACTCGTTTTGTTAAACTGTTGTTGCTACTTCATCTTTATGATCTGGTTCTGATGGAAGTTGATCCTTACTTTTACCCCACAGAACCATATATAGGCCAGTCACAATGATAACTGCTCCAATTACTCTGCAAACAAAACAATCGCCACTCAATATTAAACATTCTCCATTTTTTTCTTTTTAAAAAAGAATTACATGAATCCAAGGTATCCCAAATACTGCATATAGTGGAGAGAGATTGATATGCAAACCTTCCTAAGAACATAATCTCAGATAACACGATGGAGCTTATAATGGCTACAATAATCAGGCTTAGAGGATTAAAAGCAGTAACAAAAACAGGTCCTCTTTCCTTCATTACCATTCCCTGAATCCAATAAGCCACACCTGAACGTAAAATGCCCTGCATCCAAACATCTTCAGGCCATAAATAAACTACTTTATATGTGTGTGTATATATATATATATACACAAACAATAGGCTGCAACAAGATTCTAACCAGAAAACTTGTGGTTAAAGTAAGAAGTACTTCTTACACTGTAAACAGCAGCTAACAACTTAGAATCCAAGTGTATGGACCAAGCTGCAGGGTTATGCCAGTCCAAAGCTAAGGCCACCACAGTGCCTTCAACCGTGCCCATCAAGCATATCAATGCCGTTAGAGAGAGCTCAGCAGGGTATTCTTTTATTGTAATTGCCTATAAAAGTAGCAGTTGCATACCCTCACTCAATCACTAAATCATTAAGTTTCTATTTCGAAAAAAGAAGAATACTAAATGATTTTGTATGTAATGAGGATGATAATTGTGCATTATTAATTGACAATGGTATATGGTTCATCTATCTTATTGACAACAGCAGTAGATCAGACTACATAAAAGATTGGGGATATTACTTGTAGTATGATGAAACTAGACCAGCAGAAGCATCCAACTGTGATCATGAGAGAACCCTTTATGGGTTCTTGCTTATTTGTGGCCCTTGTGGATTCAAGATGGCCATTTTTTGTCCATGGCAAATTCAACATGGGTCCATTAACTAGAGTCATAAGCATAGCTCCTCCCACAGCCACTGTGGTCCCCAATATCTTTGCCTGGCTATGCAGTCTTCTAAGATTAACCTTTTCAAGCCTAAAAAAATGAACAGACATATTATGTAATCCTACATTTGCTGAGCCATGCATTTGGCATGGTCAATATAGTAGGAATATGTGATGAATAGAGAGGTACTTAAAAATCCAAGCCATTATGAATGCAAATGCAGGAAGAACATTGCACATGGCAGATGTGAAAGATGCTGTTGTAAGCTTCATCCCAGAATAGAACAGGTTCTGGTCGATTACAGGCCTGATAATTACAAGAATAGATAGCTTGATTAGTTAGATTAGACCCCTTTTTTTCTTTTGTGTTCAAGCTGGAAAATATGTGGCTTAGTGGTCACGAGTCTTAACGTACTCTAATAAGGCGAGCAACGAAATCTTTACAAAGACAGACAAGGTCATCTTTGGCCTTACTTTCCTGCAAGATCATTAATTAACTCATCAGTGGATTAATTAGCCTTTTCATCTCTCAACATGTAATCAAATGCAAAAAATTAAGAGAGAGAGAATATAAATATATACCTTTCAAATACAATGGCAAAAGGAGCTATAAAAGCAGTGGCCACGGCATGCCTGTAGACTACCAATACATGTTGGCTCATCCCTTGGTTTAGAGCAACCTTTGAAATTATGGTCATTCCTGCAAACCCAAATTGCATCAGAATCATAGCCACAAATGGCTTTGCCCGATTCATGATCCCAGCCATGGACTCCTTAGAGTACATAACATTAATATTTTTTGTTCTAAATTAAACTGTCTTGATTGCCTTCTCTGTATTTCTCGGTTGTGTAAAGCTAGCTAGCAAGTTAGCAACTGATAATGAGAAAAATTAATAAGAAGCTGCACTTATTTATATCATGCATAGTAACCCTCTTTACACGTCTCGGTCTTGAATATTATATATAGATTCCACTATATAGAGATACATATATCAAGCACCATATGATTCATATCTGACTAATACCAATGCACCAAGCCGAACATTTATGTCGCATCATGCAACTAAATGGCTTGGTGGGATTGGCTAAAATGTGATTACATCATACCACAAAAGAGTTCGAGAGTAAGAGGTTCCAGAAGGAATGGAAGTTTATGTACAAGTTTCTTGTGCCTGCACACTAGGGAGTAAATTCGATCATATTCTAAATTATGTATGGACTTCCACTTCCTTCCACCCATAATGTAGAGCAACTTGAAAATTAGCACATAATTAGGAGAAAATTTATAAAAGGAAAAGGATAATAAAAGGTTAAGTCATCACATAGACAGACTAATAATGAGTATAAACTTTATTAGACACTTAACTCGACCAATGTGGGGCTAGTGCCTAACATATACAAATTACAATATACGCACTGAGAAAAATATTATTTCGCTTTCAGTAATCCTGTAGATATTTCTGTGTTGTGTAAATCATTTATTCAAATTATTCAATCATGTCATTATTTCTCTTAAATATATATGAAGATTAGATATATGCATGTATATTTCTGTATAACAAAGTGGAAATCAAAAAAGAGAATTTGTAAGGGCCGAGTCGTATGCATGCATGCATGCTTAGAGAATATATTATCGCAACAGAGATGTATGCATGGATAATGCATTATCAATTTGGCAAGATGGAAAACAGAGATGAGACCAATATTAAAAGCTGAAATTTAATTCACTTATGCAAGAAACGAGTGGCTACTGATTAAAGTAGGAGGTGGTGGGGTAATAATTTATTTTTTTATTTTTAGGCCACGTAATTGACTAAAAAATGCCATCCATCTCATACTTCCACACACATTTGCCGTGTAGAATTGGATGTTTAAACCAGTGGTAGAGTACCCAATTCTTAAGTATTGGGAACCACTTACCATCATTATATATATTATATATAGTAGTTGAACCAATGTCTTCTTGTCCAGGGTTTAAGCTGAATTGGAAACTCTATCTCAAGTGCTTATTTTAATTTCATCGTGCTTAATAAACTAGACTGTGATTATGTCATCATTGTCATGCAGCATTAAATCTTGCATTAATTTATGTTTGTCTCCATCTTATACCAATGATGGAAACCTACTACAATTAATGTTGGTAATGTTGAGACACCTACAATAATGGGGTTGCAGTGGGTTTACAAGAGGTGCATCAACATCAAAACTCACAAGCAACAGCCAAAAATGTCCCCCACTCCAGCCGTGAGGTTCATGTGCAGCTAGTTAGTATAGTTTGTACAGAAAGAATGCTTAAGCCTGCAACATTAAGTATAGTAAAAAATGCTGCATAGATTCCACTAAAAGTACAATTTGGATAGGAGACCTTATTAGAATTTAGAGCACATTTTTCTTAACATCTCTGTTCATTGATGGAGCATTGAGCAGTAGCAACCTGTCAAGACCACATTTTCCATAAGAACTTTTTTTTTGTTGGGTCAATATTCTAAAGATATCTAATTTCATAAATTAAGGAGTAGAAACGACAAGCAGATATAAACCTTTGCATTGATGCAATCATGCTTCATCAATTACTTCAACGATACCCACAATGACAGGAACTCTCAATAAAATTACACCAATTAAATTAAAAAAAAAAAAACCTCAGCAAGAATGGGCTGGCCAAAGCAAAACTAATTAAGGAGTAGAAACGACAAGCAGATATAAACCCTTGCATTGATGCAATCATGCTTCATCAATTACTTCAACGATACCCACAATAACAGGAACTCTCAATAAAATTACACCAATTAAATTAAAAAAAAAAAAAACCTCAGCAAGAATGGGCTGGCCAAAGCAAAACTTGTGTCATTAAATGATAAAGCAGTTTGACATTATTCTCAAAACACTTATGCAGTGCATAAAAAAAAATCTATATCTTTGAGATATCGTTCAGCTCGCATGGAATACCACCATGGTGGCTAGGGTAAGGGAATATATAAAAACAACCCTTCGGATCAACAAAAATCCAGGACAGGAAATTTCAGATATTGTTATATGAGGATCTATGAATACACCATGGTTCGGTTTTGGGTATGTGGACGGGCTTCAATTGGGATACTCAATTGGCTCAGGCTGCACCGCTTTGTGCACAATCTCAGTTTGTTCCTTGACATGAACCTGATAGAAACCAGTGGCTGTGGCAGCTGATGGAGCACGACCAATATATTTAATGTCGTCAATAGTTCCTCTACCCAGGGACTTCATGGCAGTGCAAAGGCGGGGTGCAATATAGCTGTAAGCACCCATGTTCATTGGCTCTTCCTGGCACCAAACTATCTCAGCATCTGAAGGAATCAAAGAAGGACATGCATCAATCTCATGATGTCAGAAAAATTTATCTCCAAGTAGAGAAAACAACAAAATCCAATCACCCTCAATTTCCCAGCAAGTACAATGCGATCTTTTCAACAATTCACACTAAGACTTAATACATCTCATATAACTCCAGAGTTGTTTAATCATTAAATGATTCAAAAACCAAAATTCTGGTAAATTTATTCATAACCCCTTGCTTGTCTCTGGTTTACGAATGGATGATGGTTAAGTTTAACACCTTCCTTCCTGAAAAAAACTTCTAGACGTCTGTATATCCATATTTATCTAAGCCCTTAAAAACTGATTTCTAATGCACAAGTGAGGTGGAATTAAGTGATATTTGTACAGCCACGGACAGCATTAGAAGAACTAGGAAACTGGGTAGCACTATAAGCTTTAAGAAAATGCTAAATCTACCAAGGATTGAGTTGGCATTCCTCGCATAGCAAACTACAACTCCTTGCACATTTAGCAGGTGAATTATCACAAGTTGATATTACACCACTGCATATGCTGCTATGCAGTTTGTTAATAATGATTGTAAAATTCTTTATAACTATTACTACGGGAATGAAATAAAGAAATTCAATTTTCATACCCCTAAAACATGTAAAGGATAAAATAAATAAAGAAAATGGCTAAACAACATACTTGGATATCGCTTCAGCTCTCGCTGGATGAGGTCATATGGGAAGGGGCAAAGCTGTTCCACTCTACATATTGCAACATCCTTCGCACCAGCCTTTCCTCGCTGTTCATCAAGCTCATAATAGATCTGTATGCATGGAAAACCAAGATTACATACTAGCGCACAAGATATGATCAACTTTTTATTCCTTGGGCAAGGGAACCTGATATAATTCTCTACAAGTCAAACACCGTATTATATGATCTATTTCTGTCGGGTTCCATATTCTTTGTTCTCCAAGGCCTGCCAAACTAAGGCCTATGCAGCTAGAAGTCAAACAACATACATAGATATGTTTATGTGTGTGCGTGTGCGTGTGTGCATGTATATATTTTCATTTTAGAGAAACCCAGAAACATAATACCTTCCCGGAGCAAAGAACTAGCCGTCTAATACCCTCCTCCAGATCAGAGTGGTCATTCTGGTCCTTTATGAGGCGCTTAAATCTGGTCCCCTGCTTGTCAAAACCTGGGTGGCCTTGCACATCATCAAACTCAGATAAATTTGATTTGCAATCCTTGTGGCGAAGCAGATTTTTAGGAGCCATCACAATAAGAGGCTTACGGAATTCCCTGTGGATCTGTGAATTGGGAACAGAACATAAGAACATGCAGAAACTTCATAATGCTGGAAAATATTCAATACCAAAATAGTTTCACTCACCTGCCGACGCAGAACATGGAAGTAATTAGCAGGAGTTGTCACATTCACAACCTGCCAATTGCATTCTTGAATTTGCTTCCGCAGTGTAGAATCCATCTCAGGTATGACAAAAGGATTGTCATCACTCATCTGTCATGATATTAGTGAACTTGTATTAGATAAGGATCATGCCGGACACTACTGTCTAGAGAGGTAAAAGGGAAAAGAGGGGAAAGGGAAGCGGGAGGAAGGATTAACCATATTTGGCAAAGTAATACCTGAAGAAATCGTTCCAACCGTGCACTAGAATGTTCAGGGCCCTGGCCATCGTAACCATGAGGAAGCAGCACAACAAGCCCAGTTTGACGAAGCCACTTCGACTCCCCGCTACTCACAAACTGATCAAATATAACTTGAGCCCCATTGGCAAAATCACCAAATTGAGCTTCCCAGATTACCAATGAGTTTGGACTCTCCATCGAGTAGCCCAATTCAAATCCAAGAACACCAAACTCCGAGAGTGAGCTGCACATACAAACACAATTAGCTTAAGTAAAAGATCAATCAAACATGAAAGAACCAATTTTACCAAGTACAATTCAGTGTCTCATAAGTCATTATGATGGTTTTTATCAGTCCTCCAATCTTTAAGATGAAGTACAGGTGTCCTCTAATCAGAAGGTATATATTCTAGGATAAGGAACAAGAGGGACTGGTTTATGCACATACAATCTCTGATTAGCATAATAAGCACAATGAAAATACACCAAGGAAAAGCCAGGTTCAAAAGATATGGAATGTGTTCATACAGAATAATAATAGCCCAAGGTGTAATGAGTTGAAAATGGATGTTAGATAGAACATTGTGCACTGGAATAGCCATTTATAAGGGATGTCATGGCCAAACCTTCGCCATTTGTTCTTAGAATAACAGAGTACAAGGAAGTGTTAATCAACCTTACTACAATCATGGCCAAACCTTCGCCATTTGTTCTTAGAATAATAGAGTACAAGGAAGTGTTAATCAACCTTACTACAAATTCTGGTTATTACATTAAAGCAAACCCAAACTCAGGACCAAAGATAACATATAAAAAAGAAGGCTTACAATCTGTTTGAAATTGAAAAAATTGTTTCAACAGAATGAAAGAGTAGCATTGTAGTAATCCTTGCAGAAGAGAACACAAGAGAAAGTAATCGCTCATTACCTGTTGCTAACTGTAAACATTTCCTCATCTTGGTTCGCCATAACATGGTCCAGAGGACAATACTTTTCCCCAGTTTCCTGGTCGTGAATTACAGAATGCCGATGACTAAATGTACCTCTTTCAACATCCTGACCACTCAATCGAACATGGTTACCTTCTACTAGCAGTGTAGCAAAGGCAAGTGCTTCCCCAACTGCCCAGTCAATGCCTTCACCAGTCTCAATCATTTGTGCACGCTGATCATAAACCTTCTTTACTCCTCTATGAGGCTTAAGGTTATCAGGAAGGGTTGTGACTGCCCTTCCAACATTCTTCAAAATCTCTGGTTTCACCCTGTAGACAAGCATAGAAAAGTTATTTAAAATAGAATAGAATAGAATAAATAAAGATATCAGATATTGCAAAGAACAGGTAAAACTGATAGACAAACAGTGCTATACCCAGTGTTCCGGATACGAGACTGCTGTTCAGGTGACTTGAATCCAGACCAATGCGATGAAAGCCAATCCCTTCTTTGAGGAACATAATCTTTGCTAGAATTGAATTCTTCATTGAGAATTGAATTAACCTTGTTCTCTATCCTATCAATCTCTTCTTTGGTCACTTGTCCAGATTCTAGAAGTTTGTTCTGATAGATCGTTAGAGCTGAGGGATGATCACGGATAATCTGTAACCACCCAATTAAGTGAAAAATGTCATTACCTATCTCAAGAGCTGCACCACGATACTCCTTTAATAAATATCAGGACAGTACAGTGATAACAATTTTGAGATTTATCATGAGAAAGAAAAAAACTTTTCTTCTCAATCAAGAATATCAAGTTTTAATGAATATGAAATAGGGCTGACCTTGTACATTTTGGGCTGCGTAAAAGATGGCTCATCAATCTCATTATGCCCAAATCGACGATAACACACTAAATCAACCACAACATCAGAATGGAAAGTCTGGCGCCACTCAGCTGCAAGCTCACAGACATGAACGACTGCCTCCATGTCGTCAGCATTTACATGGAAAATAGGGGCATTCAGGGCTTTGGCAACATCAGTGCAATACTGTGAAGATCTGCCAGACATTGGATCAGTTGTGAAAGCAACTTGGTTGTTCACCACAATGTGTATAGTCCCACCAGTGGTGTAGTTGGGAAGAGCACTAAGATGCAGAGTCTCATAGACCACACCTTGCCCAGCAAAGCTACCATCTCCATGAATCAAAATACCCATATTCTTGGTCCTGTCCACATCATTTGAATAATATTGCTTTGCTCTAGTTTTTCCAACAACAACTGGGTCCACAGCTTCCAAGTGACTTGGATTAGCGACCAAAGATAAATGAATTCTCTTCCCACCTCTAGTGGGTCGATCATAAGAAGTTCCCAAGTGATACTTCACATCACCAGTCCCTGTGTATAGCCCGACTTCATCCACAGGCTTTGTACCACCACTGAATTCACTAAATATCTGACGCAAAGGCTTTCGAACCACATTACCCAATACATTCAGTCTTCCTCTGTGAGGCATTCCAATAACTATGCTCTCAACACCAAGATCAGCCGCCCTATCAAACATCTCCTTCATGCCGGGAATCAGAGTCTCACCACCTTCAAGCCCAAACCTCTTTGCTGTTTTCCACTTAGTGGCCAAGAAGTTCTCAAACTGTGTACTCCAAATAAGCCTATCAAGAATAACTTCACGGCGCTGCCTATTGTATTGCATTGGCGTAGGTGTCTCAATTTTGTCCCTCAACCAGTTACATTTATTACGATCAGCAATGTGCATATACTCATACCCAATGCTCCCGCAGTAAGCCTGCTCAAGTCGGGTCAATATGGACCTAAGGGTCTGTACCGGGCGGTTCTCAGACAAAAACCCAGACATCCTCCAAACCCCTAAAAAGAACTCCCTATCAAGATCAGCCTCACTGAACCCATATAGAGCAGGGTCCAGATCATCTGGGATTTCCCTCTCTTCCAAACCCAACGGGTCCAATTTAGCTTTCATGTGACCATTAACCTGGTAAGCCCTAACAAGCAACAACAAACGCATACTCTCTTGAATAGTTTGGCCCGAAATTCCAGGCGAGGTAGAGGCCTGACCCACAAAATTCCTAAAGAAATTGTCCCATGACTCATCGACGCTATTGGGGTCGGCTTCCCATGCCCGCTGAAGCCCCTCCAAATAAACACTGCTGGTCCCATCCAAGAAACTATCAGTTAGCCTAGAGAGGGGCACTGGGCGAGGGACCGGGGCAGAGCTCGCCTTTGATTTACATATTGTGGTGTGGATGTAACGATTTTCCGAGGGAAGGACCCGCCTACTCCCCGTGTATGATCCACTACGTGATAGTGTTCTCCTAAGGGCAAGCTTTGCCACACTAGACCCTGCTCTAAACCACGTCATAGCTAGCAACCAACCCAAGCAATCAAAATATTTCCAATTCACCAGAAACTTTGTACCTCACGCAGCTCAGACCTCAATCATGATCATGTATGTTTTCAATAGCTGAATCAAAAACCTGTTCAAACCAATCAAAAAATAAAATAAAGCAAACGAAGCATCATAACCTTATACAGTCATACATACAGTGACAGATTATTGGTGCATGAACTTGAACTAGAACGATATTCATGAAAATAAGATCCCAAAAATGATTTGAAAATGAAACCAAAAACAATTTAAGAAAATTGATCGATGAAAATATTGCGATCAGCTCGATATACAGTCGATACGAAATAGAATGACAAATAAAAAAAATAAAAAATGAGAACTCGAAATCGATAAGCATTAAGATTAGGGTGACCTGAAAGTGAAAGTCAAAGCGAGAGAAGGAGAGAAAGAAGGAAGAAGAGGAAATAGGGGAACCCTAATCGCTGGGAAGCAACTGTGGCTTTCTGAAGAATCTGAACAGAAGCCTCTTTTTTTTTTTGGTTTTTTTATTTTGTTGGTCAATTGTCTGAACTCATTCTTACTTGCTTATTATTTTAATATTTTTTTAGTGAGTCTTGGCCAAAAAGAAAATATTTTTTTAGTGAGTGAGTCGGGTATGGAGGCCCAAATCGACGCCTCAATCCAGCATTTTTTTTGGTTCAATTATAAATTAACCCATTAAATTATAAGAGTATTTTCAAATTATTTTTTAAATTAAAGAAACTTACAAATATATTTATAAATTATCTAAATTCATGTCACGTTGGTGATTTTATTTATTTTTTCGTTAAATACTGAGATGGCTTATTGATTGATTTTTTTCATGCCGTGAATGCTATGTGAATAAAAAATATTTTATAATATTAAAATAAAAATAAAAACTATAAAATTAAAAACTATAAATATTTTTTTCTATTTGATACCTTTTTATCTTCCCATAGCATTTATGATATTAAAATAATTTAATTGGCAACGATACATCAGCATTTAACCAAAAAATAAACAGATTGCATCGTACTAGATAATATATAAATATGTTTGTAAGTTTTTATAATTTAAGAAGTAATTTGAAAATATCTTCATAATTTATAGGCTAATTTATAAATTTTTTTTTTCTTTTGCGGTCACCATTTTTTCAATTGAACTCGACGTGTTCAGCCACATTCCTCCACGTGTTCTGGTCTGCTGTGATGACCATGAATTAAGCGGCGGCCCCAAGAATTATTCCTTCTTCTGGTTCGTTTCTACCTCCTCTTCTTACTTTGTTTCCTTTCTTCCTTCTCTATTGCACTAAAACAAACTTTATTTACTACATCACGTGGGCCAGAGCTTAAGACTCAGCCAAACATGGACTTTTCAAGAAAATCCAAAGAGTTAATGGTTGATTATAATAATTAATGTAAAAACAATTATTATATATCAACTGTTATATATAATCATGTTTGTTAAAAATGAATTAGTAGTGAATTAAATTGTTATTAAAACTGTTTTTTTATTAATTACAGT